>JBBBDQ010001659.1:570000-572500 GCA_037127315.1 Ascarosepion bandense | reverse complement strand
GCTGTGAAGGAAATCCTGTGATACTGAAAGAGGGTCACAGTCAGTCAGTTGAAGGTGGTGCAGATGTTTCAGCTCTGTGGGATCTTTTGACGATCACCCATGTCTATTGAACAGGTGAAGAGGCTCATCTCTTATTTCCTGTTTAGGTTGTGGTTTCCGGTTTTTCTCTTTTCCAGTCTTTTCACTCTTATGTAGCCCCCTGCGCATCAGTGGCGTTTTCGCCTTGCTTGGGGTGATATGATTAAAAAAAAACAAACAAAAAACTGCATTCCGGCCAATCGTCAATTATTGACAGTGAGGCTTTAGTGGGAGTATTGAGTATTCTACAGGCAGTTGTGATTTTTTACAAGATCACAAGAATCATAGAAGATTGTCAAGAATGATGAACTATCTTTGGAAGAATAAATGCTGATGCTGCTGCTTAAAAGTTTGTTTTCTGGCCAATCTAATATGTAATTAACTCGGATCATTCGGAAGTAAATTTATCAATTTGTAGTTCGATATGAGGTAAGAATTTTTTAAGGACTGTTAAGATCTGTAATTTGAATTCATTTTCTTTCCTAATGAGCTAATGAGCTCTAATTACAACATTCAGTTGCTAATCAATATTTATTTCTTAAGATATTTACTAATGACTGGTTCAGATTTGTAATTGTTTCAGAGTTTTTCATTTCTTGATGCATCAATTATATCATCATGTAGTTATGATATATAATATTCAAGAAGAATACAGGCATACTATTTACAGTTGCTGTTTACATAGAATTTTTAAAGACTGCTGAAATCTTTATTCTTTTATCTGCCATTTCTCAATAAACTCTTCATAACTTCTTATCCTTTGTAATTTTACTCAATGTTTATTCCCATAATAAACCCTTCTGAGTCCTTGTTCTGTCATCTATTAGGTTGTCCCAAAAGTTCGTAAACACTTGCAAAAAATTGAAATTTTACTCGCCAAGTAATCTAAGGTTACCAGAAAACACTTGCAAAAAATTGAAATTTTACTCACAAAAACAACAAAAATTATTGCTCAAAATAAAGACCATCATTTTCCAAGACTTTCTGCCATCAATCTGCAAGCTTTTGGATCTGGTCAAAGTACCATTCAGCTGGCTTCGAATCAAAGAATTCTTGACACGCTTCCTCAACTTCATCAAATGAGTCAAATCGGCAGCCCTTCAGAAAGTGTTGCATTGAGCAGAAAAGGCCATAATCTGATGTTGCACAGTCAGGACTGTAGGCTGGATGTGTCAGAACTTCAATGCCGTCCAGCTCTTCAAACTTGTCTTTGGCCTTCCTGGTGGTGTGTAGTTTGGCATTGTCCTGTTGCATCAAAGCACGCTTTCGGTTGATCAGAGCTGGGTACTTTTGCTTCAACTTTTCATAGACCCACTCAAGTTGCTGACTAAATTTTGGCACTGATGGCATGACCATTTGGAACCAACTCAAAATGCATGATTCCTTCAAAGTTCCACCAAACGCACAAGATGACTTTCTTGCCGAATCGATCTTGTTTTTGAACCGACGGTGTCTCTTGCCCTTTCTGAACCCATTGCTTGTCTCAATTGTGCTGGACCAGATGGACCCATTTCACAAATGTTTACAAACTTTTGGGACAACCTCATATTTACACAAGCACGTTTGGTTGGTTAACTTCACCTTTTCTTCATCCTTGCTTTCAATATGTCAAGAGAGTCTCACATTTTCCAAACTGTCTTTCCTCATCAGATGCCCCCAAAATTACAATTATCTTTCTGATTCTAAGTGTTCTTTTTGTTTTCTTCATTTTCCATAAAACTTTCCAGCTGCTCACATTGTATTCTCAACATCTGCCTTTAAAACGATATCTCTGTAGCCTCAAGTCTTCTATTCATCTGTGAGGAGATTGTCCAACATTCACAGTGAAGGACCGATATCATATAACTATTCAGCACTATTTTCTTTGTTTCTGTTGCTTCAAAACTCTTCTTCATCTGTGAGGAGATTGTCCAGCATTCCTTAAGAAGACTGATATTATATCACTGATTAGAACTCTTCTTTTTTCTGTTGCCTCAAGACTCTTCTTCATTTATGAAGAAATTGTCCAACATTCACTGCAATATAGAAGGACCAATATTATATAACAGTTCAGTATGTTTTTTTTGTTGCTTGGGAGATTTGTCTGTTTCTTAATACATTGCTTAGTTTTAGGAAGACATCTTTTTCTAGTTAGGTATAAGAAATGTTTCAGTTCCTTTGAGTTTCTTCTTCAACTGTGAAGAGATTATTCATCCTTCACTGCTGCATAGGAGGATTGATACTAAATAGCAGTTCACCTCTCTTCTCTTAGTTTCTAATGAAATGTTCTTGTTTTTTTACTTTTTTTAAAGGTATATTTCCCTATTAAAAGCATGGTGGAGTAATGGATAACAGCTTAGAGTAATGAATCAGAGAGCTGACTTTGAATACCAGTCAAGCTAATTATATTAATTTATATGCTAATACCCTTGGGAAAGGTAAG
>JBBBDQ010001659.1:495000-567500 GCA_037127315.1 Ascarosepion bandense | reverse complement strand
TGCCAATGTTGTTGTTTTTCAGTAGTTTTACTGATAAAATATATTTTGTCAAGCACGACTTTTTATTGTAAAGTGCTCAATATCATGGTGTAGATAGTGTTGATATGTGCAAAGAGTTTGTCTCTTAAACAGAGCAGATTATTTCCGACTTCAAAGTTTCATGAGAACACTGTTAGGATGTTCTCACTTGTCAAGACTGTTTGCCATTAGGTCCCATGACTCAGATATAAAAATATATATTATTAATATAGTATATAAATTGTTACATGGTAAAACATACAAACACATTAAGAAAAAAGTCAAACCAATAAAAAAGAGGTCTATACAAGAAAAAAGCCTCACCCAATTAAACACTCATTCATGCATACAATAAAAAAACAATGAAAAATAAATCAAACAAATACAATAGAAATAGAAAAAGAAAATAAACAAAAAGAAGAAAAATCAGTCAATCATAAAAAAGAATAATCAACCAAAATCACAAACAATACCTCTCCCACAAAATCACAACATATTCTATATAAACAAGAAAAAACTGGGACCTAACAGCAAACAGCTCTGACGAGTGAGAACATCATAAGGTATCCTCATGAAATTGCAAAGTAAACATGAATCTACTCAGTTAAAGAGACAAACTCTTTGTACTTATATTTCACATAAATATTTATTTTTTTTATCATAATCTCTTTCCTTGTCAAAGCACTTAATATCAGTGTTGAATATTAATTCCGAAATATTATACAGTGAAAATTCCTGATCAAAATTCTGCTAACACCTATATGAACTTATTGCATCGTCTTTGTACAAAATACTTTTGAAATATAATGAAGGAAAATAGAAATAATAATGAAATTAATCACACTGTCGTGATTATTGATCAATTAATTGGTTAATTGCACACATATTGTTTATATCTTTAAGAAAAACTCATTAATATTCCAGTATTAATTTGTATTGTTGAAATTATTTTTGGTACTTATATTGTTTCCATAATATTTTGAATGATATATTTTACAGTCTTCCAATATTTATTAGCTACCATTTCTTATTTTTGTCTTATTTTAATCATTTCACTCTAAGCAAGATAGGAAAGTCCCTAAGACAAAATGGGATTACCGAGTATTAGAAAATATAGAAAGAAAAACACTCTATGAGAGAGAACAATAAAAGAACAAGAATTAAGAAGACAGAAGCTAACAATTGACATTGCATATAAACTTATGAAGATCAAACTTAACTGGAAAGCAAGAAGCTGGAAGAGAGTTCCACAGGTGAGAAGTGCAATAGGAGAAACTGTTAGCATAGAACTTAGGGTTACATCTAGTAATTTCAACTACAAAATGATGAGACCTTGCCACCAATCTTGTACAGCACTTAAATTCAAAAAGTCTAGGTACCATAACAAAAAATCATCAGAATAATTACCATGAAATTATTTGTAGAAAGAGCATAAAACTTATGGTTACATCTAGCATAAAAGGTATAAAAATTATGGTTATATCTAGCTATTTCAACTGTAAAATGATGAGACCTTGCCACCAAGCTTGTACTGCATTTAAATTCAAAAAGGTACCATATAGAAAAAATCATCAGAATAATTACCATGAAATTATTTTTAGAAAAGGCACAGAGAAGCTATGTTATAGCAGTGGAAAAGGGGCTGAAGCTGAGATGCCAGGTTAGGATCCATAACATTGTAGATTTTCTTTGGATTTTATTAAGAATCTCTAAATATATAACAGAAGCACAAGACCTGATGTGGCAGCAATATTCAAAGCAAAGATGACTTATAGATATGTATGATAGATTCCAGAGGAAAAATTATCTAGCATGACACAGAGAACATGGTGGTGTCAAGGGAAAAAGTGCCCTTTTAACACACTGTTTGTGGACATGAAAGTTAAGCATTGCCCTATTTTCTTTCTTTTTATTAGTTTTGGTTAACTGTATTGAAAATCGAACAGGCAGCAAGTGAGGACAAAACAAAAATAGCCAAATTCAAGTTAGTTATAGACAAAAACAGCAAAATGTTTCTTCAATTTGATGGATTTCTGTCCAAAGTTAAATTAGAGTTATCAAGAATTTACACTTAGCCTCCTACTCTTTTTCACAAAAATTTAAATGCATAAACTGTAGTCTATTTTCAACTTTTATTCAAAATTAATCATCATCATCATCATCACCACCACTGCCATCACCATCAGTCCCATGACTGAACGTGGTCATAGGGTCACTGCCTAGCTGAGCACCTGACCAGCTACATACACATACGCAAAAAGTTTGAGGTGACTCTTTGGTTGTAATAATTAGCTTCATGTCTTTTTTGGTTTAATTAACTTCTGTTAAGCTAGGATGCTGAAACTGTTTAACCCATTAGTGCATGGTGTCCAATTTTTTAGAGGGGTTTACCTAAAATTTAAAATCCACCTGTCCAAGATTATTGTTTTGCCAATATAGTCGATTAGACAAAAAAACAGCTAAATTATACAGTAATGGATTAATTTATTTGCCCTTAAGAAATTGACAGTCTCTCAGGCCTAAAATAAGGTAGCAAATTTTTTTTTAAAAAAGAAATTCAATTTTCAGTTTTTAGCCAATTATTTAAAACTTAGTGAGAGACCCCAGATTTTTTCGCCTTTGTGTATTTGGGTTCAGGCATTTTCACGACAAATTGGGGAGCTGAGTTCAAATTCCAGTTCATTTCCTTGCATTCACTTAGGCTTGGGAAAGGTATTAATCTATCTCTTCAATCAAGTTATGGATTAAATAATAGGACAGATTGGGTTCTATAGCCTTGGTTGGCAACCATTCTATCACAGAAAGCAATGGCAACCTACTGTGGGAAGCGTGTATCACGTATGACACTTAAATGACTGAATGACATTTCCACCACCAAGGAAAATAAATCCAATCAGATGCAATGGGTTACTAAATGTGAAAGATTATGTCAAAAACAAAAATATTATTAAGGAGAGAGAGAGAGAGAGAGAGAGAGAGAGAGAGAGCAATAAAAGAACAGGAATTAAGAAGACAAAAGATAATGATTGACACTGCATTTAAATTTTTGGAGATCAATCTTTGTTTGAAATCAAGAAGTGAGTTTCACAAGCAAGAAATGCTTGAGAAGCATACCATAGAAGTTATGAAAATATTTGTACTAATGCCAATCTAGTGGCACATGTAAATACATGTGGTCAAGGAACCAGGGAAAAACGTCTTGTCAGATCAGTTGCTATAAAAATACTTATAGAAAAGACAGAGGGAAACGATAAACATATGTGAGAAAGTGACTGAAGGTGAGTTGCCAGGTCAGGATCAATTATATTGCAGATCCTCCTTTGGATTTTGTCAAGAACCTCAAGATGAATAGCAGGAAAAATAAAATAATAATAATAATATAAAATATTTAAGGACTTTCTATGTGTGTGTCTTGGGCACCAATTTTCTTTGCTTGATGAGAGGCAGCTAACAATTTCAACTAGTCTATCTAGTCTTTTTCTGTGTGCCATGTCTGTTCAGGACATTGGTGCTTATGACTCTTCACAACTTCTTGTCTGTTGTAGCTTTTAATAAATGTTGTCTTTTTGTTATCTCTCCCAAACCCTGTTCTGCCATCCATTTACATAAACCTGTTAGGTAGTTTATACACTGTTTTCCTCTCTTCCTCTTGCCTTTAATATATCCTGTGAGTGTCAAATTTTCCAAGCCCTTTTATCTCACTATGCACCCAAGAAATCTCAATTGTCTCATTCTGATATTAAGCATAAGTGCCCTTTTTATTTCCATTTTATCTAAAACTGTGTTGTTGCTCACATGTTCAGTTCATATTCTCAGCATCTTTCTGTAGAACAACAATTTGGCTATTTCAAGTCTCTTCAAAATGTTTAAAGTAGAGGTATCAAAAAGGAAAGATCATCAGAACAATTAGCTTGAAAATATTTATAGAAAAGGCACAGGAAGCTATATTATGGTAACAGGATAGTAACTGGAGTTGAGATTCCAGGTCAGAATCAATAACAAATATTGACTACCTTGCCTATCCCTGAATCCTCAGAATTGTACTCTCTGCAGAAGTCAAAATCAAATAATAATAATAATAATGATAATAATAATAATAATAATAATAATAATAATAAAAGGCCTCAAAAACACAATGTGTTTTCTTATTGACATGGCAGTCCCTGCAGATTGTAATGTATTTTTGAAGAGCTTCAATAAGCTATCAAAATTCAAGGTTCATGAAGTGGAAATCTAAAAAATGTGGCACATGAGAGCATAAAAATTTTGGTTGTAGTTATAGTCGTCATATTGATTGGAAAAGGTTCCAACAGACTCATTAAAGATATCTCTGGTAGCCTGAACCTTAAAGAAATGCAAAAAATTGTACTCACATTACAACTCACACATTATGAAGAGATTTATCTGTATAAAATGTGTGTGATCTTAGGAGTGTTTTTTTTTATCAATATTTAGTTGCTTGGTTGTTTTATTTTTATGGCATATCAACCTCAGCGAGTCATTTATTGCTAACTAATCTTTTATTTATTTATTGCTGGTAATACCTTTTTCTTTCAACAATTTATTGTTATTTTTTATATAAGTTTTGTGTCTAGTAATACTTTTTTCTTTTCGAGTATCAAGATTCATTGAAATTTGTTTTTAAGAGCAGGGTCCCCAAGTCCTACCCTGCTATTTAACCCATAACTGGAGGGAAGGGACAGATTAATACCTTTCCCAAGGGTACCAATGCTTAAGTGAATGCAGGGTATTCAACTGGAATTCGAACTCAGCTCACCGATTTCTCTTTCCGAGCTGATATCCACTGCACCACAACGCACATCCATCATTATACGCTTACAGCACCTGTTATTCCCAAGCAGTCACCCATCTAAGTACTGACCAGGCTCAATGTTGCTTAACTTCGATGATCGAGTGAGAACTGGTGTATTCAACGTGATATTGCCGTAAGTCTTTGATCAATGGAAAATATCATGAAGCCATTTCTGACATTAGGTTTCTGGTTGGGATCTGGAAGGAAATGTGTATCAACAGAAATCAAACGTTTTTTGTTTATCATAATCATTTCACTCCAAGCAAGACAGGACCCCTACTTGTTTGCAGTGGTTACAGTGAGAGAAAATCAAGGTACAGGAGATGTCAAAAAAAAAAAATATGTTAGACAAGGATGAGAATCAAGGAGATAGAAAATGGCAATTGATGTTGCCTTTAAACTTTTGGAGATTGTAACTATCAGGGAAGCAAGCATATGAAAAAGAGTTCCACTGGTGAGGAGTGTGAGAAAATAAATTGTTAGAGTAGAAGAAGCACTTACATTTAGCTATTTCAGCAGTAAAAGGGTGGAACTCAGATGTTAGTCTAGTAGCACACATAAATTCATGTGGTCAAGGAATCAGAGAAAAAAATAAGTATGTCAGAGGAGTTGCCAAGAGAATAATTGTAGGAAAGTGTTGTATTGTCGAAGTGGTAAACAATACACAGTTGATAAAATAATATCTTATTCGGTAGATACAATATAACGGTCCGTAGTAAATCACAACAATATGGGTGGTTGAGTTAGCAAGTAACACGCAGGTCAACAGTAACCCTCAGCTCAAATGAATTAACTACCTCCCTTCAGCCAACTCACGCTTTCTATAAATAAGTGAACCCAGTCACGTGATCGAGCCACATCACAACAGAAAGTCAGAAGGAAGCTACATCGTGTCAGTGAGAAAATGATTGACGGTATGCTGCCAAGTCAGGATTGATTATATTGCAGACCCTCCTTTAGATTATGTTGAGAGCCTCAAGATAAATAGCAGGAAAAATGAAATAATAATAATAATAATAATAATAGTAATAATAATAGTTATAATTGTTGTTTTTTTTTGTTTTTTTTAATCATTTCACTCCAAGCAATGTATTCCACTGCCACTATTACGCATGGAGTTATATAAGGGAAGTTAAAGAGAAAGAGTGGTTAGATATAGGAAATGTCAGAAGGAGAGTGATAGATGGGTAAGGATACCGAGGCTGAGGGTTGGGTAGATGGGAAGAATGTTTGAAAGAATGGATGCCAGTTAGTGTGTCAGGAGGTGTCTATTGACCTTACATTTAAACTCCTGGAGATTGTAGCCATCGGGGAAGCAATCATGAGGAAGGGAATTCCACAGTCAGGAAGTGTGAGAAAAGAAACTGTTGGAGTAGAAATTTTATCGGCTTCACTGTAAAAGGGTGGGATCTAGTTACTAATCTAGTATCTCGTGCAAATTCGTACCTAGGGGGCACCAGTGTAGAAGTGTCTGACTGAACTTAGAACAAGGGGTAATAATAAAGAAAAACATTCAAAATTTGTGTCCCTCTTTAGAGATGCTATAAAATCTTGGCTTTATAACTGCATTTTGCTGGTGTCTTAAATGGACTTTCAAAGAAAAGGACCAAATATTTAAGGACTTTCTATGTGTCTGTCCTGGGCACCAATTTTCTCTGCTTGATGAGAGGCAGCTATAATCAAAGTGAAATGTTTTTTTTAAATTGGTTTGCCTGCATCACTGCAAAGCTTGTCAGGACTCCAATTTAAAAAATAGAATTTGTGAACTTTGTGATTTTACCTCTCTGCTGCTGCTGATAAATTGTCAGTCAACACTTCAAAGGTAGTAAATTAAGCTCTTCATTTCTTAAATCTATTTTCTCATTCTTTCTCGGTGTGCTTTCCGTGTTCTGGCTCTGTTGGTTTCTCCATTAGACAATCAACTGCCCTGTAATCTCTTAGAATTGAAAATTATTCTTTATCCAATATGGTTGGCTTTCATTACAATGCACCATGATAGCCTAATGATACTCGACTGTCTAAAACAAAGGAAGTGTTTTTATGAATAGATTTCTTCTACTTTAGATTTACTGAGGATGAGAAACAATTGTAATTGTTTGAAGAATTAAATAATAAATTGAAAACAAAATTAACCATAAAGGAAGCTGACTTGCCATTGTTTAATGCTTGACTCAAAAATATTTTTTAGAACTATGTTCTTGTCTATATTTCTGAGATAAAGTATTGTAATTATTTACACTATTTACAGTGTTTGGACTGTTGTCCTCATCTTTGTTGTCATATTTACAATGTTTTAGACCATTGTACACTCTGGCATTCTTCAGGCGATTGAAATTTCGAACTGAACCCTTTATTTTATTCACTAGGTTAGATTATTCTAGTTCCATGAGCCATGCCTTTTCCAGATGTCTCAGTATTAGTTATCTACCTTTAACTCAGCAATTGAAGTTTTGTTTTTATTTTATTTATTTTGTTGATTCCAATCCTAACTGGAAATGATCTCAAAATACTTTCCCTTCCTCAATTTATAAACAGAAGCCCACAAATGCATGCTGGAATTTCTTCCTAGCCAGTTCTTCTTCTTCTATGTGCCCTGTCCCTTCAGGACGTAGGCGATCATGGTTCTCCATGTCTCCCTATCCCTTGTGGCTCTTAGTATGTTTGCTCCTGTTACACCTCGAAACCCCCATTCCGTCTTCTACCTGGTCAGGCCCTGCAAATATGTTATCCGCTGCCTTCCCCTGTCTCTCTTTCCTTCTATCTGGCCTGTCATTATCAGATTCTCCAAGCTCTCCTTCCTCATTGCATGTCCCAGGAACTTCAGTTGTCTCTTCTTGATGCTCACTATTAATTTCCTTTTTGTTGCCATTCTTTCCAACACCACATCGTTGATTGCATGTTCAATCCATGATATCCGCAGCATTCTTTTGTAGAACCACATTTCCGCTGCTTCAAGTTTTGTCCTCATTTTCAATGATATTGTCCAGCATTCACTGTCGTATTGAAGAACTGACATCACATATCAGTCCAGCACTCTTTTCTTTGTTTCTAGTGAAATTTTCCTGTGTGTTAGTACTTTACTCAGCTTCTGGAATGCGTCCTTTGCCATGCCAATTCGCCTTCGGATCTCTGTGTCGCACTTTCCATCTCCTGTTAGAACACTTCCTAGGTATTTAAATTTTTGTACTTGCTTGATTCTGGTATCTCTCATCTGTATTTGGCATTTTGGGTTGTACCTTTTGCTGATGACCATGCATTCAGTTTTCTTAAAGTTTATTTGTAAAACAGTAAAACAGGCCAGTTCTCATATGACTCAGTCCCGGTCTGTCTTGTCTTGAAGTTAGAATGCCAAGTATGATTATCTGATCTTGTTCTTGTGTGTCAACCCTAATTCTTAGTTTTCAAACTTTTTACCATATTATGTTGCTTTGCCCAATTACTGTTAATTTGCTTTGCCTATATTGTTTGCTTGTTTTATATTATTTTTACCCAGTTTTCTTTTCTTTTTCTTGTAATTGCTTATTGCAAACTTTATGTTCTGTTTGTCGAATAGTTCTGTCATTTGTTTTGACATCTAACCATGGCTACTCAGTTTACATATAATTTTTTAAAAATAGGAGTAGATAGGTTCACCTATTATCCAGTTCATATATCTCTCCTATCTTTTGAACAGGAGTAGAGGTTTATCCTTTGTTACCTGTTTAAGATTGGGTTTCCATTTCCTTCTATAGTATTCTAATTCTCTTTTAATTCCAGTAGCCCCTTGCGTCTTAGTGGCATTATCATCTTGCTTGGGGTGAATTGATTAAAAAGAAAAGAAAAAGATTATTCATGCCAATTTTTTCTTAAATAAACCTCTTCTTCCATGGCTTATGCGTCTTGTACTGAATTCATATAATAATAACACGTCATTTATTAAATTCAGTCAGTTATTTGCCATATGTGATACATGCTTGGTTGATCATGTCTCAAAAGAGACATGACTGACTGAGCAGAAAATTTTCCCACAGTTGGTTGCCATTACTTTCTGTGGTAGACTGGTTGCCATCCAAGGCTATAGAATCTAATCTGTTCTGCTATTTAACACATAGATGGAGGGAGAAGAGACAAATAATATTATATTATTATATTAATAAGTAGTAATTTGTGGGGAATCAGTTTATTATTTCATAGAAATAAAAAATCGATACCCCACTTTGTGCCCAGTAGAAGCTTTACTGATATTTCCAACTATTATGTTCAGCCAGTTAAATGCCATACATGATGCATGCTTGAGTGATCATGTCTCAAAAGAGACATGATTGAATGGGCAAGAGATTATCCCGCAGTAGGTTGCCATTACTTTCTGCGGTAGACTGGTTGCCACCCAAAGTTATAGAACCCAATCTGTTCTGCTATTTAACCCATAGCCGGAGAGAGAAGATGAATACCTTTTCCAAGGGTATTTGTGTGTAAGTGAATGCAGTGAATTTGACTGGAATTTCAACTCGGCTTCTCCGATTTCTTGTTCTGAGCTGATATCCACTGTACCCCAACACATTTATTTAATTAGGAGGCACGTTTATCTATAATTTTATTCCCTACTTAGGTTCACATATATAATTAATACGTACAATTGTTTTGTCTATAAATATGAGGTTGTGTTCAATAATTTTTGTTTATTCATTAATAAATAAATGCTGAATTTGATTCATGCTTATATTAAAGATTATCGATTTAAATTTTTTGATCACTGAGTATAAGGATGCAATTGAATTTAGAATGAAAACAACAATTTATATGTAATTTAGTAATTCAAGGACATGGAATTCTGTGAAGCCTAGATCGAAAGTTGAACAATAAGATTGATTCTAAAGTGAAAACACCTATTTCTATATAATTTGAAGATGCTGATTTCAATTATTAACTGTTTTCTTTTTGTATCTTATCTTATTTTGTACCATCATGTGAACAAAGAAAAGCAATGAAAAAAAATAACGTAGTGTTAGAAACTGTTGTTTCTATCGAATTAAGAAAATATTGTCGAACAATAAGATTGATTCTGAAGTAAAAACACTTCTGCATAATGAAATCAAACTGTTCTTAATTGGCAACTTGGAATTTGTTTATCCTTTCAGGATTTTATAAAATTCTATGGGTTTTATTTTGCATAGTCATGTGATGCTTTTATACACAACAGAATGATGATATTAATTCGGAAATAAAAACTCCAAATCGTGTCTAATTCAATGGTGCTGTTTTGAAATAGCAACAGAAATTTTTGTATAGATTCCATTTGAACCATGCCAAATGTAATTAAGTTGAGTTTTGATTTTTGAAATTGTGTAAGAATATTGACTTAAGGTTACCAAACAAAGAATTCAGAATAACATTATTCTTGCTTTTTGGTCAAGTTTGATCTTCAACAATTTAAATGCAATGCCAATCATTATCTTCTGTCTTCTTTATTCTCCTAAGCCACCATCATTCCCAGTAGAGCATAGGCTATCAACAACCCCTTGTCATTGATGAGGGGGTTGTCAATACTACTGTAACATTTTTTTTTACAGGTAGGTGTGTTGACCCTATGCAAACCTCATTTTCCTCTGAGTGAGGTAGACTTACTGCTAACCAAGGTTATAGAACCTGATTTTTTATAATATATAGCCATAGCTGAAAAGAGAAGTGATGGATTAATACCTTTCCTTAGTGAGTGCAATGAATTCAACTGGAATTCAAACTCAGCTCTCTGATTTCTAATTCCGAACCAATATCTACTGCACCATAACAAACATCCTTCTTTATTCTCACTTCGAAATAATATTTTTCTTTTTCTTATATTCTTTCATATATCTTAATGGTTTTAGTGCCTTGTTTTCAGTAAAAAGATCTAGCAAAAACTCATAGTTCTTTTTTCTTTTTACCCTATTTTTTCATGTAAAGAGCCACTCAAAGTAAAGAGTTATTAAATGATGTCATTGCTTACGAATCAAAGCAGCAGAATGAAACATTATATCTGAGAATGAAACATTATACCTGAGAATGAAACATTATACCTGAGAATGAAACATTATACCTGAGCTGGAAGCCAAAACACTGAGATAAGCTTGCTAAAAAAAAAAAAAAATTAAATACCTAGGAAGTGTTCTAACAAGAGATGGAAAGTGCAACACAGAGATCCGAAGGTGAATTGGCATGGCAAAGGATGCATTCCAGAAGCTGAGTAAAGTACTAACACACAGGAAAATTTCACTAGAAACAAAGAAAAGAGTGCTGGATTGCTATGTGATGTCTGTTCTTCAATACGACAGCGAATGCTGGACAATATCATTGAAAATAAGGACAAAACTGGAAGCAGCAGAAATGTGGTTCTACAGAAGGATGCTGCGGATATCATGGACTGAGCATGCAAGCAACGATGTGGTGTTGGAAAGAATGG
Organism: Ascarosepion bandense; assembly: GCA_037127315.1. Classification (NCBI taxonomy): domain Eukaryota; kingdom Metazoa; phylum Mollusca; class Cephalopoda; order Sepiida; family Sepiidae; genus Ascarosepion; species Ascarosepion bandense. The sequence continues at coordinate 556,251 of JBBBDQ010001659.1, read as the reverse complement.
CAACAAAAAGGAAATTAATAGTGAGCATCAGGAAGAGACAACTGAAGTTCCTGGGACATGCAATGAGGAAGGAGAGCTTGGAGAACCTGATACTGGCTGGCCAGATAGAAGGAAAGAGAGACAGGGGAAGGCAGTGGATAACATATTTGCAGGGCCTGATCAGGTGGATGACAGAACGGGGGTTGCCAGGAGTAACAGGAGCAAACATACTAAGAGCCACAAGGGATAGGGAGATGTGGCAAACCATGATCGCCTACGTCCTGAAGGGACAGGGCACATAGAAGAAGAAGAAGAAGAAGAAGAAGAAGAAGAAGAAGAAAAGGCTCATTAGAAAATGGGTAGGGGTCACAAATACTACTTGGGGATGAGCTGACATTTCTTACTGCCATTATTATAGAATGATAATTTTTAAGATATAACTAAATGGAAATTATGTGTAACCATAAAGAGAAAAAAAATGAGGTAACAGAAATGTGGTTCAACAGAAGGATACTAAAAATATTATGGATGTAGTGTGTAAGCAACGGGGAAGTCTTAATTAAAATGGAAACAAAAAGGACACTTTTGGATCACTATGTCGATCCAGGATGTTTTTTCCGCCTGAATCCATCCTGCATATATACAAGTCAACCATCCATCTGTGCATGGAGTACTGCTGCCATTTATGGTCAGGCGCCCCTGCCGTTCTCCTCAGTGTTCTTGACAGGCTCCAAAGGAGAGTCTGGAGAAAAACATATCTTACTAACTGGGTGTTGTTTATTAGCTAAAGTCAGAATGCTGTCCACCTCAGTGAGAAGGGAGCTAAAAATTAGTAGCAAGGTACCAAAAATATATGATTAAAAAATATGTTAATTTAAGTTTTATTTTCCATCCTCTTCTTCAACAATTCTGCTTTAAAACTAGTGGAATGTCTCTTCAAAATAATTCCATTACAGTTACTTTTCTTGCACTTATTAAAATTGATCTTCAAAAGTTTAAATGCAATGTTAACTGTTATCTTCTGTCATTTTTATTGTTGCTCCGTAATAATGTTTTTCTTTTTATATAGTATTTCATACTCAGTAATGCCTTGTGTCTTAATAGCTTTAGTGACTTGCTTGGGGTAAAATGATTAAAAAACATAGCCCTCCCAACAACTACAGTTTCTTTTCATTCTTTTTTTAATAAAAATAAAACATGGCTTCTCTCACTTCTGACCAAGTGAATTGTAAATATTGATAATTATTCTGATAACTGTGATATTATTGATAATTTTATTATTGATACTAATATTATTGATAATATGGCAATATTGATAACAGTAAATTGATAATAATCTTTAATAAAAAAACATGACTTCTCTTACTTTTGACCAAGTAAAATGATAATATTGATAATTGTGATAATATTATTGATAATTTTTTATTGATAGTGATAATATCATTGATAATATGAAAACATTGATAATAGTGATAATAGCAAATTGATAATATTGACAATAATTTTTAATAAACAAAGAATTTAGGATGACATTCTTTTTCTATGAGTCATGTCTCTTCATTACATGGACGACCATGGCTCTCCATAACCTCCCATCTCTTGTACTTCTTAGCAACATTTGCCAAGCTTCTTACCCTATTCCATCATTTGTTTGCACAAGTTTATCTAATAAGTAGCCCTGTGTCTTTATTCGTCACTTTTTCCTTTATCCTGTGAGTTTTAAATTTTCTAAGCCCTCTTTCCTCATTATGTATCCAGGAAATTTTAACTATTTCCTTGTTTTTTTTGTTTCTTTTTAATCATTTCACCCCGAGCAAGGCTGAAATGCCACTGATGTGCAGGGGGCTACATAAATGTAAAAAGATTAATTAGAAAAGAGTGAGGAGTACAAACTAGTTAGAAAGGAACAATAGAAAGCTGAGAAAGCAGGTGTGATGACAGATACATAGGTGGAGAGAAAGGGAAGGTTATACGGGGATGGGGAGAGAGCTAGAGTCCAGTGGTTAGTAGATGAGTATTGACTTTGCATTTAAATTTCTGGAGGTTGTAGCCGTCAGGAAAGCAAGAATACGGGAGCGAGTTCCACAGGCGGGAAGTGCGAGAGAAGAAGCTGCAGGAGTAGAATTGTTGTCTGCATTTGGCTAACCTGACTGTGAATGGGTGAGACCCAGTTGCCAGTCTGGTTGCATGAGTAAACACCTGTTGAGGAGGCACCAGTGACTTAAGTTTGTCCGAGCAGAAGCCATGAAAGTATTTATAGAACAGACAAAGGGAGGCCACATTTCGACGGTGGGGAAGTGGCTGCAGTCGACCTATCACATTACAGACTCTCCTTTGGAGCCTGTCAAGAACACTGAGGAGAACGGCAGGGGCGCCTGACCATAAATGGCAGCAGTACTCCATGCACGGATGGATGGTTGACTTGTATATATGCAGGATGGATTCAGGCGGAAAAAACATCCTGGATCGACATAGTGATCCAAAAGTGTCCTTTTTGTTTCCATTTTAATTAAGACTTCCCCGTTGCTTAAACACTACATCCATAATATTTTTAGTATCCTTCTGTTGAACCACATTTCTGTTGCCTCATTTTTTCTCATTATTTGTGAAGAAATTGTCCAGCACACACTGCCATATAAGAAAATTGATATTACAGCAGTTGAGCACCCTCTTTCAGCTCAACAACTGAATCTAACTTACTTTGAATCAGAATTGATCCCTTTCAATTTATTAACAGAGGATCATTTTGAGTAAATCAAAATCAAATCGCTTGAATACATACAACTGATTTACTCAGTTTAATATCATATTAAAAAAAAGCATAAAGAATTATTATGAAATAACTGTTGTCTTTTATAGTGGTGTTAATTTTCTTACTCTGACACTCACTGTCACCGCTTGGGCTCCAACTATCTCCAAATTCCAGTCAACTGTCCTTTCAAGGCCAGAGTCAGCAATTACCAAAGAGATGGCCCACAATGTGTTAATGACAACCAAGGTAAGAGCTTTTTATATCTGTTTTCTTTTTTGTTTGAAATTTGTTAAATTTTGTCTGTTCATTGATACAAATTGTTTTAATATATTCAGGGATGCAAAAAATTTTATGCTATAAACAAAAGAAAGAATACTTAACTGTTATGTAATATTGATTTGCTTGTATGGTAGGGAATGTTGGACAATCTCCTCACAAAAAAAAAAAAACAAAAAAAAAACTGTTCAGCTCACTCTTTCTGATTCTTACTCTAATAGTACATTTTTGTTTCCCTTTTCCTTGAGACTTCTTAGCTGCTTACAAGCTCTGTCTATGGAATTCTCAGCATCCTTCTGTAGAACCATATTAAATAACAGTTCATCACACTTTTCTTTATTTATAATCAAATTCTCTTGTTTCTTTGTATTTTGCTTAGCTTTTGGAAGATATCTTTTAAATCATTCTTTTATTTATTTTTTTCCATGACTCATTAGTGGCAGGGGCAGCGCATGTATTGCAGCTGCAGTAGAAGTGGTGTTTCTTTGTGCACAACTGCCTGACGGAGTTCAACCTTTGCCAAGCTGGTTTGAATTCAGAGTTTTCCTTCTCCTAGACTGGTTGCCAACCAAGGCTATAAAACCCAGTCTGTCTTTCTATTTATCCATAGCTAGGGAAGAAGAGATGGATTCATATCTTTCCTATGGGTATTAGCATTTAAGTGAATGTAATTATTACATGCCTGTAATTAAAATAGAAATTATGATTCAGAACGATTCCTAGACAGCAACATCATTTAGTAACCCTCTACCTTGATTGACTCCTTAGGTGAAAAAATAGGGTAAAAACAAAGAACCAGCTAGGATTTTTGCCAGGTGATCATAATATAGGAATTTTTCTGTACTATCTCAGACAGAAATAAATTAATTTTGGTTTGTTCAAAACAGCAAATTGAAACATGGATTTTATGTTAATCCAATCTGGAAAAATTTTTCTTCTGTTTTTAGCTTAAGAAACATGAAATCATATTATACTCAAGACAATATGATATTTCTGTAGAATTCAATGCACTTATTTCTACTAAAGATTGTACATACACACACACACACACATAATTAATATGGAGAAACTTGTCACTTAGCTGAGCAGTGCTATATCAGTCATGCCGACTTCAAAGTTTTGTGAGGACATTATTGAAATGTCTTCACTATTCATGGACATTGGGTTTTTTGAATGATCCTGAAGTGTAAGGACATTACAATAATGCTCTCACAGGACTTTGAAGTCGGCTAAGTGACTAATTTCCTCATATAAATTTGATTAATGCTCTAACCTTGCTTGATATTGGTTCTCTAATTTCTCATTCTGAGCTGATATCCATTGTACCACAACACGTATCCATTACTTGAGTTAATTTGACTAAAGCAATATATTTTAAGTCTTATCTTTCAAAGTGGTCCTGGGCATGACAATAAACTGCATCTGGCAGCAAGGCCTCTAATTGGGAGATTGTGAGGAGCATGGAACCACCTTTTTAATTACTGTTGTTCCCAGATCCACTCTGAGCTGCAGTGGTAGCATCTGTTATGGTCCCAGCTATGGGTAAGTAGTTAACCCCCAAACTGGGGGGTCCTGAGTATGATGGTAAACTGCATCCAGCAGCAAGGCCTCTGATTGAGAGGTTGTGAGGAGCATGGAACCACCTCTTAATTGCTGTTGTTCCCAGGTTCACCTTGATCCGGGGTGGTAGCACCTGTTAGGGTCCCAGCTATGGGCAAATAGTTAACCCTCCAAACTGGGGTCAAAACACTATGAAAGTATAAAAACAGGCTTTTATGAAATATATACATACAAATTTTTGAAGGAGAAGTGTTACCAACAAAATTTTTTTGAATGAAAAATAATACCAAGGAAACATTTTTGAAGGAAAAATATTACCAGCAAAAATACATTTTTGAAGGAAAAATGTTACCAACAAAAATACGTTTTTGAAGGAAAAATGTTACCAACAAAAATACGTTTTTGAAGGAAACATGTTACCAAAAAATACATTTTTGAAGAAACTAATGCTTCAGCATTAAATGACCCCAATTATGCCGTAAAACAAACCAAATTAAACCAAATCTTTCAAAGTCTGCTCAAGCAGCTGCCTTAAGAAAAGAAACTCTGATAGAAAAAACAAAAACCTTGGGACCTTACTACTGTCATTCTGTCTTGTAAGTTTAAAATAAAGAATCCTTGTTTTAAAGGGCAGAAATGATCATGCACATACCACATTCTTCCTTAAAAACTTACTTGTACAAATCTGAGAGTTATTTCACACCCTCTGTACTCAATGTTGGAAAGTCTGTAGCAGTAATGAAAAACTCTCTAAAATAATTAATTCATGAAATCAATAAATTTAGCAAGGTCTCAAATACTGACATTATGGAATCACAAATAAAGTGTCATGAGTATGACAATAAATTGCATCTGGTAGCAAGGCCTCTGATTGGGAGATTGAAGGTTTTGAGAAGCATAAAAACACCTATTAATTGCTGCTGTGCTTAGAGTCACCCTGACCCTATGTGGTAGCAACTGTTAGGATCCCAGCTATGGGTAAATAGTGAACCCCTAAACAAAAAGAAAATGCCATGAAATTATAAAAATACATTTTTATACTGGAAATATCAGCAATACATATTTATATAAAAAATACTAACAATTCCTATTTACTGCAGAATTAATAAAAATACATATTTGTAGTAGAATTACAAAGAATACCCATCTGTATTAAAATTACCAGCAATACATATATAGAGTAGAAATACTAACAATACCTATTTATAATAGTTTCCAACAATGTGTTCATGTTTTAAACAAGACAGTTTTTTGTTCTGTCTAAAATAATGAATTTACATATTTCCTCAATTCTCTTTGATAATTGGATGTATATAAATTGGTATTGGAATGTAGGAATGGTAGAGAAACGTATGGAACTACATATAGATACTAGTAGTATAGCCCGGCGTTGCTTGGGTGTAATGAAAGCTTTAAAACTAATCCATGGTCCTGGAGCTCAGACTCTTTGGACGTTGGCGCGAAAGACTAAAAAGCAATAGTTGTTTCCAATTAAAGCGAAACCATAGACTGAAAGAAAAATGAATAGATGTAAGTCAAATTTTGATTTCCTGGTATCGATATCAAATAAGTTTTTTCGTCGTAAACTGAAATTTGAAGGCTAAATAAGTCCTCTGAGTAAATGGTATCATGGCTGAGACTAAGAACTACAATTATACCTACTTAGAGCCAAACCCAAAATAAAAAACTAAAATAAAAGGGCTGAAAAACTACAGACATATAGGCAGATAAACAGACACACACAAACATCTTGCCTTTTATATATATATATTATCAATTTTCTGCACTATTGTAAGAACTGCAACCTTGAAACTTCTGAATATGTCTTTGTCTATCACTGTATCAAATTTGATTAAAATCAGACCACTCCTTCTATAACCCGATTTTTCCGATTATCAATTTTCGATATTTATCGGGGGTACCCAAAACACAAAACCTAGCTAAGAACACTCATAGACGCTTATAGTACAACTGTGTAAATTTTCAAGAAAATTGGTTCAGCCGTTTTGGAGCCCATAGGTCATGGACACACGCGCACACACACACACACACACACACACACACACACACACACAGAGGCAAAATTCCATTTATATATAAGTTTAGATTTAGATAGATTTAGATATATGTGTGTGTGTGTGTGTGTGTGTGTGTGTGTGTGTGTGTGTGTGTGTGTGTGTGTGTGTGTGAAACCTACCCAATCCTACACAGTTGCCCTGCCAGAGACATCTGTGGAAATGCTTCCAAGGCAACATGAATTTTTGAAAGGAATCTAAACTAAGAAGCTTAATGTTACAATGATATACATTTATTACTTTTTTTTTAAGGAACTCTAAAGTTAACAATGAGAAGATGAAGACAGAAAAATAGAAAGAAAAGATATGAAAAGGAAAAAGAAAGAAAGAAAAATGAAATTGAAAAAAAAATAGAAAAGCAGATACTGTTTTAGGAGAGAAGCATTACAATTTCTGTATTTGATGGCATATAAGATGCATGGGTGTATAAGATGCATGGGTGTATAAGATGCACCCCTATTTCAGCAGGGAAAAAATTAGTAATTAGAAAATCTTTTAAAATTATTAGAAAATGGTACAGCCTATTAAATACTTACAATTCTGGTTATGTATACTAATGCAACGCAAGAAAAATACTAATGAAACAAATATATTTTACAAATATATAATGTGAATTTATTGCATATAATTTTAGTGAAACAAAGTATTAATATTAAATGTGATGAAATTAATATAACAGTCAATGATAAATAAATAAAACTAATGACAATAGGTTTATAAAAGCTACTCTAAAGTCTAAGCTTATAGGATTTGCTAGGTAGCTAATTTTCGCCAACTATCATGAATGTGCGTTGTGGTGCAGTGGATAATCGGCTCAGAACGAGAAACCGGGGAGCCGAGTTCGAATTCCAGTTGAATCCATTGTATTCCCTTACGCGCAAATACCCTTGGGAAAGGTATTAATCCGTCTCTTCCTTCCAGTTATGGGTTAAATAGCAGGACAGATTGGGTTCTATAGCCTTGGTCGGCAACCAGTCTATCGCAGAAAGCAATGGCAACCTACTGCGGGATAATGTTCTGCCCAGTCAGTCATGTCTCTTTGGAGACATGATTGCCCAAGCGTGTATCACGTATGGCACTTAACTGACTGATCATGAATTTTAAACCTACATATGGTAAATAAGATGCAGGGGAATTTTAAAAGATATTTTTAGTAAAAAAAAGTGCACCTTAAATGCCGTTAAATATGGTAAATGAAAGAGACAGAAATAAAAAAAGAAGATACTGTTGAAAAGAGGAGTAGATAAATAGAAACAGTAAAAAAGTCAAAGAGAAAATGAAAGATTAATAATAAAAATATTAAAAGGATTAAATTTGTGCAAACTTCTTCAATGAAGAGATGTCATTATTTTTTTAATAGTTTTTCTTCATTTTATTTTTTACTAATTGTTTACACTAAGTAGTAGCTGTAGTAGTACTAGTAGTAGTAGTAGTAGTAATAGGTATATAGTCTAAGGTGTTTTGAATTTTTTGATCATTGACACTAAGTTTTTTCCAATCTGGTTTTTTGGCTTGTTTCCAATTAGTAGTAGTAGTAGATACAATAGCCTTAACTTGTTCAAAATACTCAGATGATCCTTTATAATTTGGCTATTAATTTTTGGGAAATATTTTTTCTTTCATCATTTTTATTCCAATACTGTGTCTGTTTTTTTTTGTTTTTTTTTTACATTCTCTGATAAGGCAGCAATGTAATTTGAAAAATACAGAAATATAGTATTATGTCAGATATGGAATTTGCACTTAATATCAGACCAGATCATCAGAAAATCCAGGTGCAGGATAGATCTGAGGTTACCAAATACAGAATCACATGATCTCACAGCTGCATCCAGTTTTTCAAGTATGGGAACAGAGAGAGAGAGAGAGAGAGAGAGAGAGAGAGAGAGAGAGAGAGAGAGATAGAGAGAGAGAGAGAGAGATGCAAACAAACAACTGCTCCAGAGAAGAGGAGATATCAGTAGATTTTCAGACATTGCAGACTAGAATGTAAGGTCCATGTTTAGTTGTTGCTCTGTGACTGCTCACACACTCAGTCCTGAAGTACTGGAGTATGTTTAACCATATTATGTAGGTCTTAAAGAACATGATTCTTCATCAAATCTCAAAGACTGACACTATGCAATCATAGAGTCCTAGGTTTGATGATGAATTACATCTGGCAACAAAGCTTCTGATCAGGAGATTGGAGGTTTTGATGAGTGTGGAACCACCTATTACTTACAGATGTTCCCAGTGCCACCCTGAGCCAGGTGGTAGCACCTGTTGGGGCCCCAGCTGTGGGCTAATAATGAACCTCTAAACAAAATCAAAATACTATGAACGTATAAAAATACATTTTGATATTAGAAATATCAACAATATATATTTATAAAAAAATACCAACAATACCTATTTATTGTAAAATTACCAACAATACTGCCTTGTATAGGGTGTGCATTAAGGATGCGCATTGTGGAGCATTGGATATCGGCTTGGAACGAGAAAACTGGGGAGCCGAGTTCGAATTCCAGTTGAATTCACCGCATTCACTTACGCGCAGATACTCTTGGGAAAGGTATTAATCCATCTCTTCCTTCCAGTTATGGATTAAATAACAGGACAGATTGGGTTCTATAGCCTTGGCGGGCAACCAGTCTACCGCAGAAAGCAATGGCAACCTACTGTGGGATAATCTTCTGCCCAGTCAGTCATGTCTCTTTCGAGACATGATCGCCCAAGCATGTTTCGCGTATGACACTTAACTGACTGATAGGGTGATACTGATTTAAAAAGAAACAAAAAAAAACAGAGGGACATGTTTTTTTCTTCTTTTTTTTTAATGAAATGATATTTTTTTTTTGTGATTTGTTAAGTTTTTGTATTCTTCCTGTTTTTTGGTTCTTGTTTGTCTTGTTGGCCTTCTGATAATATTGGGCTTGATCAACTACTGAAGTAATTCATTGTGACTATATGGAGAAAGTCTGGTGATTATTTATTAAACAAATAGGGTACAACTTCTGCATGTGACATTAAGACTCAAGATTGGATTTTCTGATCTTCTCATCATTTTGCCAGTCTTTTGTATCAATTCTTTACCTGGTGGCAAAATTGTGATTTTTATGGCTTCAAATGGTTTTCTTAGATATGCCATTTTCAAATTACTTTGTTTCAGTGTAGAAGTGAAAGTAATAAAACATTAGAAGACAGAATCATTCAGTTATTCAGTAAAGTATAGGTTTTATTTGATAGGAAATTGATTTCTATATATTTCTATCTATTTCAATGTTTCTATATCTATCTATCTATCTATCTATCTATCTATCTATGTTAACAAAAAGTATGAGGAAATGAAGGCACAAAATGGTTTCCTCAAGAAAAGAAAAAAAAATGATGTTCTTTATTTCCTGGTGTTGCGATTGCATGAAATCTTTTTATATAATACTCCAAGTTTATAAGTTCTATTTTTGCCATATAATGTCTGATAATGTTTTATTGATTGTCCTATAATTATCTCCCTTGCACTTTTAAATGTTTGAAATGTCTGATAGTTTGCTAGATTGTTCTTCTATGTGCCGTGTCCCTTCAGGATGTAAGCGATCATGGCCTTCCATGTCTTCCTATCACTGGTGGCTCTTAGCATGCTTTCTACTGTTACCCCACCTAAATCTTGCTCTACCATTCACCTGTTCAGTCCCTTCAAATATGTTTATCCATTGCTTTCCCCTGTTTCTCTTTCCCTCTGACCTGTGAGTATCAGGCTCTCCAAGCCTTCCTTCCTCATCGCATGTCCTAAGAACTTCAGCTGTCTCTTCTTGATGCTCAGTATTAATTTTCTTTTTGTTTCCATCCTTTCCAAAACCTCATCATTGCTCAAATGCTCGATCTATGATATTCACTGCATCCTTCTGTAGAATCACATTTTAGTTGCTTCAAGTTTTTCCTTCATTTTTGATGATATTGTCTAGCATTGATTGCCATACCCTAAACACATTAATTTTTTTTATACCCTAAACACAATAATTTTTTTTATATACCCTAAATACATTAAAAAATTTTTTTATAGATTTAAACTTCTCTTTTTTGTGTGCATATGTATCTGATATCAAAGGAAACAAATCTTGTTTGATGAAAAGATGAAATGCATTATATATATATATATATGTGTGTGTGTGTGTGTGTGTGTGTGTGTGTGTGTGTGTGTGTGATAAAAAATATAGTTTTAATATTTGCTATATTAACAGATAAAGGAGACAAATATCATTGATAGAGTATGTGTGGACACTGAGATCAACATTGACTGGTAATGGTCTGTTTCATTGTTTGTCTATACTTCTGAGATGAAATAGTATTTGCACTATTTACATTGTTCAGAGTGGCATTGATATATGACAATGATATACCCCAGTGATGACAATGATATACCCCAGTGATTGTAATAAAGTGTTCGGTTTGAAATTCCTAACACTTGAGGAAGCCTGGAGTGTACAATGGCCAAAACATCATAATAATAGCAATAAAGATGAGGACAATAGTTTGAACAATGTTAATGGTCTGTTTCATGTTTGAACATAATCTTTCTAAAAATAACCCCCTTAGCAAAATTATTAACAAAAATACTCTTAAATTGAGCTATAGCTGTATGGATAACCTTGGGAAGATCATCAAAAATCATAATAATAGAATTTTAAACAGATATAACAACCTAAGCAATCAACAACATCCTAAAAAAAATGAATGGTCACAATAACAATAATTGCAGTTGCTGAAAACCTATTAAGTGGCCATTACAAAAGAAATGTCTAAATGACTCTATAGCTTACCTATGCTCTATTTATACCACAGAAAATCCTACAGTAAAAAAATTTATATTGGTTGTACCAAGAAACCTTTTAAAGCCTGCCATTATTTGCACATCTCATCTTTTAAAAATAAGACTTACTGCAATAATACATCACTTTCTATTTATTATTGGCAATTAAAAGAAGGTAATAAAACCCCCACCATAAAATGGAAAATATTTTAAAAAAAACAGAGTTTTTAAATTTTTACATGAGCCTTGTTTTCTATGTTTACAAGAAAAATTGCAAATTATTAGATTCCCAAAATTAAATCTGCTGAATAAACGTAGCGAAGTAACTTCCATCTGTCATCATCATCTGAAATATACCCTAAAGTATAGATAATTTTTCATAATATAACTAGATAATCTATAATCTATCCCCTAGCGTAAATTTATTGATTCTCCCATCTTTTAATAATTGATTTGTTGCAGTTAATGGATAGATCACTCACTAAGTCAACTACACATGCTTGACTTGCATTGTATTAAAAAAAATCTTTTCTGTCTTTGTCACCTTTTCACTACTTTAAGTGAAAAATAACTTAAATAAAAATCTTGTAACTGTTTCACAAGGACATGCAATAACTTTTCAGACATGCCAAATGGTACATATGTATACATTCAATTCTCTATCTCCCTTACTCTTACAATCGGATTCCTCCTATCAGCCATGACATGGCTTTCTATTGGCTCATTAAGACAAACCCTCTGAAAATCCTCCCCTTAATTGTCTGGATATGGTAAAATTGTATTGCTTTTAAGTTAAGATTTTACATTTAGTTAAGATTTTCCAGGATCTTTCCATGATATCCTTGTTGATAATACATACATAATAGCATCATCCACATGCAAAAGAAGATTAAAAATAATAGAGGCATTACTAATAAAAATGAGAAATCCTACACTTAATAACATCAATTATAACCAATGTGTAACAATGTGCTTATTGTGTTCAAAACTTAACATACACAAGACTTATTATGCATAAACTTTCCACATGTTTATTTATAAGTAAAACAAAATTAATTCTTGATAATGGCTAAAAGTATAGCCAAAAGCACTCAAAAGTGCAAAAGCTTTGGACAATTCTTATATAATTTGAGTTCCAAAGAAAAAATGATACAAACCCATGAAAATTATATAAAAAACTTCATGATAACACCTTGTCTGTCATTTTCAATGAAACCTGTATAAAAGAGAGATTGTTGCCCAAATACACAATATATATATGTGTATTAATAAATATACATATTACACACACACACACACACACACACACACACACACACACACACACACACACACACACATATATATATATATAATCATATTTATTTTACATATTAAAATAATTTAATGTTAATTGATTTCAAGCTATTGTAACCATGTAATAATTAAGAAATTAAACATTTAACTATCTTTTAGATATTCTGTTATCTAAACAATAATTTTTAAATTAGATCAGAGAGAAGTAAATCATAAATATTGATTTCCAGTTTCCTCACTGTAGCACATTGCAAAATACATGAATTCTTCTACTTAATACACTTTCTAGAGTTATATGTTAAGCTTAAAAGGTCCAAGTAATTGATTCTTGGTCTATAACAAAAACATGATAAAGAAGATCTTCCTGCAGTAGGGATTCCCTCTTTCAAAGAAATATGGCTTCAAAAAACAAGATTCTGAAAAAAATAGGAGAAAGTTAAAAAAAAAAAAAAACAGCAAACATGCATTTGGGCAAAAGAAAGATGGCTGGTGACCTTGGCCACTGGAATAAAGATAATGGTAAATGCATCTATCTTTCCTGTTTTTTAAGAATCTTTTCCATTTCATTTTAATACTTTTTAGAATATTCAGCATAGTGCTGCTTTTTCTCCAATGTGTCACATCCCTTCAGAATATAGGTGATCATGGCTCTCCACAATTTCTTGTTCTTTGTAATTTTTAATAAATTTTGTGTTTTTGTTATCTCTCCTAAACATTGCTTTGTCATTCATTTACTCAAGTTCATTCTTTTTCTTTTACATGATGTGTTCTTTTGGACTGTTGGTGATCATGGCTCTCCACAATTTCCTGTCTTTTATAGCTCTTAATACATTTTGTTTTTGTTATCTCTCTTAAACCTTGTTCTGCCATCAATTTACACAAACCTGTTCTTTTTCTTTTTATATGTCATGTCCCTTCAGGCCATTGGCAATTATGGCTCTCCACAATTTCTTGTCCTTTGTAGCTCTTAATTAATTTTGTCTTTTTGTTAATTCTCCCAGACCCTGTTCTATTATCTTTTTACTCAAGCTTGTTTTTTTTCTTCTTCTATGTGCCATGTCCCTTCAAGCTGTTGGCAATCGTGGCTCTCCACAATTTCCTGCTCTTTATAGCTCTTAATACATTTTGTCTTTTTGTTATTTCTTCTAGACCTTGTTCTGTTATCCATTTACCCAAGGTCACTAGTGTGTGTTGTTTTCCTCCATCTCTCTTGCCTTCAATCTGTCCTGATGTTAAGTCTAAGTATTCTTTTTGCTTCCATTTTCTCTAAAATTTTGACATTGCTCATTTTGTTCAGTTCATGGTATTTTTAGCATCCTTGTGTAGAACCATATTTCTGTTGCTTCAAGTCTCTTTGTCGTCTGTGAGAAGTTTTTCCTGCATTTGCTGCTATATAGAAAGACTGATATTATGTAACAGTTCAGTACTCTTCTTTGTTTCTTACAAAATTTTCCTGTTTCTTAATACTTTGCTTAGATTTTGAAAGGCAATTTTCACTCTGCCAAAGCATCTTTGAATTTCAATAATTTACTTTAATGGATATATGTACGATGGAAGAAGAATAAGAATGACTAAAGGCGAAAAAAGGAAGAGAGTGGAAAAGAAAGAGAGTGGAAAAGAAAGAGAGTGGAAAAGAAAGAGAGTGGAAAAAAGAAAAAGGGTGGAAAAAGAGAGTGGAAAAAAGAAAGAGGGTGGAAAAAAGAAAGAGGGTGGAAAAAAGAAAGAAAGTGGAATAAAGAAAGAGGGTGAAAAAAGAGAGTGGAAAAAAAGAAAGTGGGTAGAAAAAGAAAGAGGGTGGAAAAAAAGAAAGAAAGTGGAAAAAAAGAAAGAAAGTGGAAAAAAGAAAGAGGGTGGAAAAAAGAAAGAAGGTGGAAAAAGAAAGAGGGTGGAAAAAAAGAAAGAAGGTGGAAAAAAGAAAGAATGAGAGTTTTACAAATTAGAGGAAAGAAAGTGATAGAAAGAAAAAATGAAGCATGAAAAAGAAAACCAGCATAAGAAAAAGCTTGAAAGAGAGATTGTTGCCCAAATACACAATATATATATATATGTATTAATAAATATACATATTATACACACACACACACACACACACATATATATATATATATGTATTAATAAATATACATATTATACACACACACACACACACATATATATATATATATATTTTACTAATTAGTACACATATTCTTATATATATATATATATATATATAAGAATATGTGTACTAATTAGTAAAATAGAGAAGAAAGGGTTAAAGGTAAAAGGAAGAAAGTGCCAAAAACAGGTCATTTATAAGAAAGGAGAGAGAACAAAACAGAGAGAAAGAAGAAGAAAAAAGAGTGCTTGACAAATTAGAAGTGGAAAGAGGAGAAAAAGAAGAAAAAGAAATGTATAAAAAGATAGTGGCGCTTAGAAGTAAAAGAGAATGTTGGTGAAAGAGATATAGAGAGAAAAGAAACTGTGAGTAAGAGTTATTGAAAGAACTTTAAAGGAAGTAGAAGTGGGCAGAGGAGAGGCATAAAGTGGAAAGAAGAAGGAAGATGAAGAGTAAGAACAGAAGAAGGAGAGAGGGAAAGAGAGAGAGAGAGGAAGAGGAATTGAAAAGAAAAGAAAGAAAAAAGAAAGAAAGAAAGGAAGACAAAGAAAAAGTTAAAATAATGATATCATTTAGGACATAGCTTCTTATCATCAAAGCGGAAAACTGTAAAATGCCAGGCACAGTGTTAGTAATGTGTTGCTACTGTTATAATTGGTTTTGACAGGGGGATAATTGTGTATGATAGAAATTGGAAATAAAAAGGACTTGTCTGTAATGATCCCTTTAGTGTAGAGAGAGACCACCAAGCACCCAACCATTGCTCTCTGTTCCTGACATTCAAGAAAGAGCTCTACCCATATTCATATCAAATGGCTCAGTTCTGAGACTAGAGTCGTGAGAATGAAGTACTAAATCTGTCTCTTCTTCTTACTGCCTTCCTTACCTCGCTCTTTTCTGCTAATGCCTTGAAAACTCACTATTAAGTCAGCATTAACACTGACTATCACCTTCACCACACACTCTAACAACCCCATCTATAGTCGGTGGACCTGAAAGAGACTACCACAACCTTTAAATTTGTGGTTTTTCATATTTTGTTTACTTTTTTCAGAGCAGTTTTATCGATTATTACATAAAGTTTTAGATTATCAAAAGAAATTTGAAAAATTTCAATATTTTCAACAATTTGGGTGGGGAGCCCAGTTTCTCATACAACATTATAGTAAATCAATCCTCCATTTTGGAACCACTTGCTTTGGGGTTGCTTTGTTTTGTTTTTTTTTTGGGATGAGTTGTTGCTCTTGTTTTTGTCTTTTTCAAGTTTTCTTCAGTTCTTACAATGGCATCTTCCTTGGAAACTCCAACAGTAGCTTTATTCAAAAATTTTGCAAAGGATTCAGTTGTTGAATATGCAAGCAAAAAAGTTAATTGCACAGGATCGATTTACTATATAAAAGTTGTATGAAAAACTGAGCCCCCCACCCTAAAAATGTTTAAATATTGAATTTTTTCCAAATTTTCTTTGTCAATCTGAAAGTTTAAGGTTTAATCAATAAGATTGCACTTTAAAAAGTAAAAAAGAAATTGATAATCAACAAGTTTACAGGTGGTAGTAATGTCGTACCAGCGAGTGGTTCCAAAATGGAGGATCGATTTACTATAACATTGTATGAAAAACTGAGTCCCCCGCTAAAATTGTTTAAATATTGAAATTTTTCCAAATTTTTTTTGTCAGTTGGAGAGTTTAGGGTGTAATCAATAAGATTGCACTGAAAAAAGTAAAAAATAATAAAAAACAACAAATTTAAAGGTGGTGGTAGTCTCCTTCAAGTCTGCCCTATAGTCTTATCAATAGTCTCCCTACCCTCTGCACACATTGTTGAATATTTGCCTTTGCTTTTTTTTCCTGTGGAAATTCAAGATATTTAGATCAGGTGGACAAAGATTTCTGATTAAATGATCAATTGGCTGACTTCAGGGAGGAAAAAACCGGGGATGACTGATTCCAATGTTTTGATTTTAAAAATGAATAGAGAAAGAGCTACTCTGGAAAATGCTATCATCTTGATACCTGAACCCGCAGTGATGTTACAGATTGAAAAGATTATGGAAGGTGGCAGAGTACTTACTATTTTACAAAGAGGGAAGGGACTAGTCTTCGCTTCAATTTAAATTTACATCTTTAATCCATGAAGATAACTTTATGGTAACAAACATCTTTTTGCAGATTAAATTTGGCTGGAAGCATTGGAGACAGAAGGGTGTTCCACAAGCAAGAAGTGTGAAAAAAAGTAACAGTTAGCATAGAACTTATGTCTTCATCGAACCAACTTGACTGTAAATTAATGAGATCTTGAGGCCAGTCTAGTATTGGGCTTAAATTCAAACGTGTATAAAAGGTTACATATAACAAAAACTATATCTGTAAAAGAACAATATGAATAAAGAAAAAAGGAAAACTTATTTTAATGTATTTCATTCTGTGATGGACTTTATCAAGACAAATTCAAAGATTTCAATTTACAATAAGTATTTATAAACGAATGTGAAAAAGTCATTGGTCTTTCAGAATTTTTAAATCTAAGAACACTTATAAATAAACATCAGTTTAACTGAAACAGTATTGGACTGAGCCTAAAAATATTACTTGCCAGAAGATAAAGGAGGCCCACCTACAACTACAATGTTATTCTTCAACTTTCATAATGAATAAATAAAATTTTCCAAAAATACATATTGAAAAAATAATACAATTAAAATTTTATGAAAAAAAGGTGTATTTCTTAGTAATTACAATATATTTTACATATTCAGTCAGTTAAGTGCCATATGTGAAACACGCTTGGGTGATCATGCCTCAAAAGAGACATGACTGACTGGGCAGAAGATTATCCCGCAGTAGGTTGCCATTGCTTTCTGCGGTAGACTGGTTGCCAGCCAAGGCTATAGAACCCAATCTGTCCTGTTATTTAACCCATAACTGGAAGGAATAGATGGATTAATACCTTTCCCAAGGGTATTTGCGCGTAAGTGAATGCAGTGAATTCAACTGGAATTCGAACTCGGCTATCCGATTTCTTGTTCCAAGCCAATATCCACTGGACCACCATGCACATCCTGGACCACCACGCACATTTTACATATTACTAAGAGTAAACACCAAATGTAAATAAAGACTGCTGTAATATAATTTTTATTTTTTTCAATTTTAAGTAATTGGTGATATTTTAAAATAGTTTACTGCACAATTTACCTACAAATATATTGTAGCTGTGTTGAATTATCTGTTAATGTGTAAGTTATGCTGTAAATATTTAAAAATAGCAACCAATTAATTAAAATTGAAAAAAAATTAAATTATAACAGTCTTTATTTGTTTTAAAAATAGTCCACTATATTAAGAGCAATTGATTGTATCCACTCAATGATTATTTGGATCTGCCAATAATTTCTTCTGCATTCAATTCCTTTAACAATTTCTTTACAATGGATAGCAACATGTATGATTCCAAATTTTCCTCAGATGGCAAATCTCTTAACCTTGTCTTTATGATCTTAGCTTTGAAAATGTATTCACATTGGACTTGAGTAACTGATAGTGTGCAGATGATTTTATAAAGTTCTTATTCCTTTTTATTACTAAAACTGTTGTCTGTGTTTTATTCTTTATTACATTTATATCTGATATAGGGGGCCCACTCACAATATTTCTTAAGCTTGTCTTTATGATCTTAGCTTCGAAAATGTATTCACATTGGACTTGAGTAACTGATAGTGTGCAGATGATTTTATAAAGTTCTTATTCCTTTTTATTACTAAAACTTTTGTCTGTGTTTTATTCTTTATTACATTTATATCTGATATAGGGGGCCCACTCACAATATTTCTTAAGCTTGTCTTTATGATCTTAGCTTCGAAAATGTATTCACATTGGACTTGAGTAACTGATAGTGTGCAGATGATTTTATAAAGTTCTTATTCCTTTTTATTATTAAAATGTTTGTATGCATTTTATTCTTTATATTTGATATAGGAGGCCCACTCACAATATTTCTTAAGCTTGTCTTTATGATCTTTAGCTTTGAAAATGACTTCTCATATTGGACTCGAGTAACTGAAACGATGATTTGAAAATTTCTTATTTCTTTTTATTATTCAAAGAGTTGTCTGTATTTGTTTCTTTATTGCACTTTTGTTTGATATAGGGGGCCCACTTTATCAGAGTCTTATATGCCATTGGATCTACTGACACACTGGCAAATCCACTACTGAATGTAATTTATGGAGGATGTTAAGTGATATAATTTAATGTCTATTAAATAAACGTGAGTAAATGTTGGTATTATTGTTGTTGAATATTTTTTATAATGTAATTATTATTTATATTATTTCACATTATTTACACTGTTTGGACTGTTGTCCTCATCTTTAAATTAGACCAGTAAACAGTTGTATTAGAATGTTTTCAATACATGTTTGAAAGAAAATGAAGATTTAACATGTAGATCATTTAGATATTTAGATAGGAAGGATCAGCCAGTTATGATACCATAGTTTTGAACTTCAATTTCATCAGGCGATTTATTTTTCACTTGATGAAACTGAAAAGGTTATGGTAGCGTAATCAGCTGATCTTCCCTACCTAAATATATGTGTGTGTGTATGTGAGCAGGGACGTAGCTGATGCTAAAAAAACACTGGGCACAGAGAAAATTGCCCGGATTTATTAGTTGACAATGTGATGACGTCATCAGTGTCATCCGTTTCCAGAAACTATGATTTTTGCGGATTTTTTCAGCTATTCCAATGGAAATTAGGCACAGAACATGAACAAAAGCAGGAAATCGGGTTTGAACTTTCTGAGTATAATCAGTCTTTTCTCCCAAAATTAATAAATAAACAAATTTTTACTGCGTTCATTCGGATGTTTTCTTCATTTTTCTTTCTTTCTTTCTTTCTTTCTTTCTTTCTTTCTTTCTTTCTTTCGTTCTTTCTTTCTTCATGAATTGTTTAGCTTGATTTCTGACAAAGACATTTTTCCTTGCCTGGATTTTCACTATGATTGCACGGATTGGCCCTGACCCGTGCCCGGTGTGCCCAGTAGTCAGATACGGCCATGTATGTGTGTGCGTATATTTGAGCAGCAATCCATCTTTTAAGTATATTTTGTTGAAAACAACTGGCAAGGAAGATTTTATTAATTTTTTATTTCATTTTTTCAGTATTTTTACATGTTTCTTTTTTGTTGGAGATAAGGAATGTAAGGATGTTATATAATTATTATATTTCCAAATGCTTTCAGCCACTTTAGTGGCCATTCCCAAAGGTGTTATGTTTCTGATGTTATTTTTTCCTCTTGCTTTGACTGTAATGTAATTGATTTTGTGTTTTTGAAAAAGGAGCGTTTTTTCAAAGCTGTCACATGCTGTGTGTGATGGGAAATCATGTGAATGTCTTTCAATTTTAAAAACTTTAAATACTCCATTTCCAGTATTAAATAATGAAAGGTTGATCTTAACATGTGATTTTGCTGATATATGTATAAATACATGAGGTGCAATTGGCATTATTGTCACCATTTTATATTTTTCGGTCAAGTATATAGGATGTGCATTGTGGTGCACTGGATATCGGCTCGGAATGAGAAATCGGGGGGGCCGAGTTCGAATTCCAGTTGAATTCATTGCATTCACTTACACACAAATACCTTTGGGAAAGGTATTAATCTGTCTCTTCCTTCCAGTTATGGATTAAATAACAGGACAGATTGGGTTCTATAGCCTTGGCTGGCAACCAGTCTACCGCAGAAAGCAATGGCAACCTACTGTGGGATAATCTTCTGCCCAGTCAGTCATGTCTCTTTCGAGGCATGATCGCCCAAGCGTGTATCACGTATGGCACTTAACTGACTGATATAGGATGGTGCAGTGGATATTAGCTCAGCAAGAGAAATGGGGAAGCCGAGTTCAAATTCTAGTTGAACTCCTTGCATTCACTTGCATGCAAATACCCTTGTGAAAGGTATTAATCAATCTCTTTCCTCCAGTTATGGGTTAAATAAAAAGACGGATTAGATTCTATAGCCTTGACTGGAAACCAGTTTACCACAGAAAGTAATAGCAACCTACTGTGGGATAATCTTCTGCCCAGTCAGTCATGTCTCTTTTGATACATGATTGCCCAAGCATCACATATGGCACTTAACTGACTAACTAATATAGGAAAGTGAAAAAATTGTTGGTTTGAAAGAAATGATCTTTTCTTTTTCTTAGACATACTCTGCACAATAGGAAAACAAAACTGACAAAATCTACATGAAAAATACATTGTATGAATAAACTATCGCCCGGTTTACACTCCACCCACATCTATTGAACGGGTGAAGAGGCTCATTCCTTGTTTCCTGTTTAGGATGTGATTTCCGGCTTTCTCTTTTCCAATCTTTTATTTTTATTTTTTTTTTCAATTGGAGTAGATAGACTAAACTATTGCCCGGTTCACACTCCGCCCACGTCTATTGAACGGGTGAAGAGGCTCATCCCTTGTTTTCTGTTTAGGATGTGGTTTCCAGCTTTCTCTTTTCCAATCTTTTCACTCTACGTAGCCCCCTGCACATCAGTGGCGTTACTGCCTTGCTCGGGGTGATATGATTAAAAAAAAACTAATCTAAACTTATTTATAAATGGAACTTTGTCTGTGTGTGTGTGTCCATTACCTATAGACTCTGAAACAGCTGAACCGATTTTCTTGAAAATTTACACAGTTGTACTATAAGCATCTGCGAGTGTTCCTAGCTAGGTTTTGTGTCAAGGTACCCCCGATAAATATCGAAAATTGATAATTGAAAAAATCGGGTTATAGAAGGAGTGGTCTGATTTTAATCAAATTTGATACACTCATAGACAAAGACATAAGAAACAATATTCAGAAGTTTCAAGGTTGCAGTTCTTACAATAGTGCAAAAAATCGATAATATATACATATATATATAAAAGGCAAAATGTTTGTGTGTGTGACGGTTTATCTGCCTGTATGTCTGTATTTTTTTTTTCAGTCCTTTTATTTTAGTTTTTGCTTCGGGTTTGGCTCTAAGTAGGTATAATTGTAGTTCTTAGTCTCAGCCATGATACCATTTACTCAGAGGACTTATTTAGCCTTCAAAATTCAGTTTATGACAAAAAAAAAACTTATTTGATATCGACACTAGGAAATCAAAATTTGACTTACATTCATTCATTTTTCTTTCAGTCTACAGTTTTGCTTTAACTGGAAACAACTATTGCTTTTTAGTCTTTCATGCCAATGTCCAAAGAGTCTGAGCTCCAGGACCATGGATTAGTTTTAAAGCTTTCATTACACCCGAGCAACGCTGGGCTATACTGCTAGTAATAATATAAGGTATTTCATTATTTGGAGAAAACCCAATGCTCTTAAAATTTGTAAAAATAAAATGTGTAGTTATTTAAGACAAAAACTGAAAACACTTAGCATGAGTTACAACAGAAATAAAATTACGAGCAAAAGAAGTATTTATTGATTTGAAAAATAAAGTAGAGTGAAAAGAGAGAGCGAGAGGCAAGAGAAAAGAGTGATGAGAATGAGAAAACAGTGTGTAAAAGAAAAGATAGAGAAGAAAATAGAAGAGGAAGGAAGAGTAAAGAGAGAGAGAGAGAGAGAGAGAGAGAGATGGGTGATAAGAAAGAATGTGAGAAAGAGGATGGATAAGAGAGGGGCAGTAGGAAGTGAAGAGAGAGAAAAAGGAGAAAAATATGTAAAAGAAAAAGGGGTGAGAAAAAGAGTGAGAAGGTAAGGAATCAGAAAAAAGATTATGGGACACACACACACACACACACACACACACACACACACACACACACACACACACACACACACACACACACACACACACACACACACACACCTAAATTAAAATCAAACAAGATTGCTACTGGTGAGAGCTGAGGAATCTGATGTCAGTGGTCTGTGGATTGAATCAGATTTGAAGGAGATCCGGTTATGGCGAAGTTGGTTCATTAGGATGACGTGAAAGCTGAGGTGGTTGGGTGGTGTTAGTCACTGAAATGAGTGGAGTGTGAATCACACACTGATAAGAATCTCAGGAGGCTGAGGTCGGAAATGTGATTTAAAAAAATGTTATGTCACACTCACAGGAGACTCATTTGAAAAAAGTTTAAATAAGCCCAATCTTTCCTATAGTATATTAATAATATATCACTTCTTTCTTTTTCTTTTTCTTTTTCTAATCTTCTTTTCTTTCTTTTTTAAATCTTTTCTTTCTTTTTTAGTTTTTCATTTCACTTTTATTCTATTTTTTTCCTTTTATTTTTTCCTTCTCTTGTTCATATATTTTGTAATTTCATTTTTTAATCCCTACCCCACCTCAAGCAAGGTGATAAAGTCACTAAGAATGTAAGAGATTACTGAAAGTGAAGAAGATAGTGCTGAGCAAAAAGCAATATAAAAATAAGAGGATTTAATCAATCACAGAATGATGATTAATATTGCATTTAAATTTTTGAAGATCCTAGTTGACAGAAAAGCAAGAAACTGGAAGACAATTCCACAAGAAGACATATAAGAGAAGAAACTGGAAGAGAGTTCCACAAGAAGATGTAATATTTGTACCTAGTATGTTTTGGATAATAATTAAGATATACAATATTAACCTGTTAAAACAAACTTTATTTAACTTCGTCTCCATTTGTGTGTGAATCCCTCGTGGCTGACTAAAATGTCCGCTGGTGGGAGTAGCACGTGTAGCTGGTGTGAAATCTTTTGAGGAACTAAAAAAAAAGCTGAACTGCTACTAGTTGTTGGTCAGTAGGGATGGGCCAGAGAGGGAGAAAGAGAGGGAGTGAGATGAAGGGATTTCTGGTATAGTAGTTCGTGACCTAGAGGGAATCACCTGGAGAAGAGGAGGGAGGAGAAGACAAAGTAAATATGTTTAGATAGTATTATTTCTGACCTCTAGTAAGGGGGTACTACAAAGACATATAAGAGAAGAAACTGGAAGAGAATTCCACAAGAAGGCATATAAGAGAAGAAACTGGAAGATAATTTCCCTAGGAGACATATAAGAGAAGAAACTGGAAGAGAATTCCACAAGAAGACATATAAGAGAAGAAACTGGAAGAGAATTCCACAAGAAGACATATAAGAGAAGAAACTGGAAGATAATTTCCCTAGAAGACATATAAGAGAAGAAACTGGAAGAGAATTCCACAAGAAAACATATAAGAGAAGAAACTGGAAGAGAATTCTCTAAGTGAAAGAAATAACAAATGTTATGTCTTAGAAGAATAAATGTAGATATATTTCATTGTTGCTCACAATTGTACAATAATTAAAACCAAAATTAACATAGAGTAATTTCAAATTTAATTAGAGTTAATTCATATTTTCTTTTCATCAAAGAAACCACCACAAGCCTTTATTACTGCAGAGCAAATCCTTGGTATTCTTTCTAATAACTTATAAAAATAAGTTTGTGAAAGTGATTTCCAAGCATCCTGCAAGCATTTAAACAACATTTGTTCATTTTTAGAAAGTTCATTTCGAAATGTACGATCACTTTCATCCCTTATTCTCCTTCTTTAATAGTGGTTTCTTAACTGCTACACAACCTTTAAGCCCAGCAGAATGAAGTCATCTCTTAACAATAGTAACAGATAATGGATGTTGCCAAGTAGAATTCATTTCAGTTGTTACTTTCAGAGCAGTTTTTCTTATGTTCCTCTTGCTTGATATGATCAAGTGCCTATCCTCTACAATAGATTTTACTCTGGGCCTACCAGATCTTTTTCTGTCAACATTTAACTCAGTTTCACGAAGTTGTTGAAGGCAATAATTTTTTGATAGGCTTAATTTTTTAGCAATAACACATTCAGAATATCCTTCTTTTAAAAGAATTTCAACCTGAGCTCTTTTTTCAATGCTAATCTGTTTCTTCCTTGCCATTTATATTGTAGTAATATGGTTTACAAAAATAAATTATACCATAATTATAATATCTGAATAAATCTGAATTTTCGGCAAAAGTTGATCACAATAAGAGGAGTCAAGTAGCAAACTGAGTAAATGTTTGCTTTAAAGTTGAAAAGAATACTTTTTTACTTGACATCTGCATAAGAATAATAAAAAATACAAACTCGGCGAATTCGATTCTGCTAAAATTTGGGTGGTCCCAAACTTATAGCCGGTAGTGTGTGTATATATATATATATATATATATATATATATATACGGCGAAACAGATCTGTCTGTGGATAACAATATATATATATATATATATATATATATATATATATATATATATAATGTCTATATTTCTAAAATGAGGTATTGTAACTATTTATACTCTTTACATTGTTTAGATTGTTGTTCTCATTTTTATTGCCATATTAATAATGTTTCAGCCATCATATGCTCTGGTCTCTCTTCATGTGATATGCATTAGAATTTTAAACCAAATCTTTTATTTATTCTGTGAAAGTAGATTGTCCTAATCCCAAGCTATTTCCTGAGAATTAACAACAGAAATAATAAACACCATTTATCTATTATATTATTTCTTGAAATGGTTAGCAAAATATTGGCTAATTGTCAATTGATTCAAATTTTTCTAAAATGTTAAGTAATGAGAATTTCTTTATAGTTGTTTTACATATTTTAGATAGTTTTATAAATGTTTATAAATTTAAAACTAAAAAATTGTTTTTACATTTATTTCTTTACAAACTGGTAACTCATAAATATTGCATTGCATTTGTTTTAATTGTATTAGTTTTTAGAATGTTGTAAACATAAAATTATTCTTGTAATTAAACAATCTAATGAATAAATAATTATAAATAAATAATAAACAATATTTTTATTGTAAATTCTGAGGAACAAATAAAAATGTCAAAATTCACTTTCTTCATATGTTTAGATTTTATTCCAGTTCTAATCGCTTTTTAAAATAATAAATATTACCGAGGAGTGAAGGTAGTTAAAATAATAGTGAAGTCAAAGGAAAAACTGTATTTTTGATACTTCTTGGTGAGGGGCATAAAAGTCCAAGTTTCTGAATATTATTTAATTCCATTTTAACAGGTTTATATGTCATCTTAACCAATCTATTACATTTTGCGAGTATTGCTTTTCTTCCTGAGCAGGTAATTTCCAAATATCATATTTTATATCCTTTTATCTTGTTCTGTTTACAATCTCACTTTAAACAGGCGCACATTCTTGAAAATATCCACATCAGAAAATGCCAACTGATATTATTAGATATGATAAGTGATGGCCACGTATTGAGATCCATTCTTTACTGTACTATTGCTATGTGATCATTTATTGATTTTTTTTAAAGAATATTGTCCTTAAATAACCTTCCCTGAATATTTATCTCTCATAATAGAATATGAAAATAAAAGGCAATGCTGTTCTATTATAAACTGGATAAGGAAAAAAATGAAAGAATATTTTGTGGAAGTAGATCATATTTTTAAAAAATAATAATGGCTTCCCTCTGTCTTTTCTTTAAATATTTTTATGGCAATTGTTCCTTGACTGCATGAATTTAAGTGTACTACTAGATTGGCAAATAAACCTTACTGTTTTACACTTGAACTAGCCAGATGCAACTGCATGCTCTATTCTAATAGTTTTTCTTCTTAGACTTCTCGGCCGTGGAGCTCTCTTTTGGTTTCTTACATGCCTGCCACCTACAATCTTTGAATATTAAAATGCAATGTCAATTGTCATTTTTGGTCTTCATGATTTAGTTCTTTTATTGTCCTTTCTCCTCACTAAAGTCTTCTCATTCTCTTTCACTCCCAGTAACCCTTTGTGTCTTAGTGTCATTATTGCCATCTTCTGTCTTCCTGAAACCTGTTCTTTTATTGTCCTTTCTCCTCACTAAAGTCTTCCATCTTCTTAAAACTAGTACTTTTATAGGTCTTCTCATCACTAAAGTCTTCTCATTCTCTTTCACTTCTAGTAACCCTTTTGAGTGTTAGTGCCATTATTAAAATCTTCCGTCTTCTTAAAACTAGTACTTTTATTGGTCTTCTCCTCACTAAAGTCTTCTTATTCAATTTCACTCCTATTAACCCTATTGAATCTAAGTGACTTTATCTCCTTGCTTGGGATGAAATGATTTTTAAAAAAGTTGAGTTTTGTTTTTTAGCAAGATGCTTAATTTTGGAATGGCCAAAGCTCAAATACAATTTATTGTAAAACATTATTTTTAGATGATTTGTTTCTTTTTAAATTCTGTCACCCCAAGCAAGGCAATAAAGTCACTTAGATGTAAGAGGTTACTGATTTTGAAAGAAGATGAGAAAATGAAAACATTATTAAGGCACTGAAACAATAAAAGAATAGGAATAAAAAGACAGAAGATAATGATTGATATTGCATTTTAATTTTTGAGCATCAAAGTCGACTGGGAAACAAGAAGCTGAACGAGAATGGCACAAGCAAGAATTGTGAGAGAAGAAACTATCAGCTTAAAACTTACTGTTACATCTAGCCAATTCAACCGTAAATTAATGAAATGTTTCCGCCAGTCTGGTACCATACTTAAATTTGTAAAATCTATGTACCAACATGGAAAGTTGATCAAAACATGAAAATATTTATTTGAAAATGCACAGGGTAGCTAAGTTATGGTCATGAGAAACTGACTGAAGCCAAGATGCCAGGTCAGGACTGATAACATTACAGATTATTCTTTGATTTTTATCAAGGATCTTTAGAAATATACCACTTCTAAAAAAGAGTTAATCAACTTTGAAGAATAAATTATTAAAATATTTAGTGTATTCTAAACTAATTTTGTGAGCAAATCTGAAAGTATAACCACTCCTTACTTCAAATTATCAAACTTACTATCTGCTATAAAATGTTATAAAAACTTATTAAAAATTTATAAAAATTTAAGAAATTTTAAAAAATTCCTAAAATTTATAAAAATATAATTTAAAAAATTTATTAAGAATTTTAATTTTAATTTTAAATATTCATTTAAAATCTAAAAATTTGAAAAATTATAATTTATAAAAATTTTAAAAATTTTGTTTTCTTTATCTTCAAAATGAATCAAAATAAAATGAATAAATAAAGTGGGAAACAAAGTAAGATTTATTTGTTTTCTACTTACAGGATACAAATCAAAGAAATGTACTGAATAAAGAGCTGATTTTGCAATTTGTTTACTACACTACTGTGCTGTATAAACATTTAGAAATAAATTAGAAATGTTATAAGTAGTGCAAAAGTAAAATTAAAACAGTCGGATACAGGTAGATGTCAAAAATGCTTGAAATAGCAGTTAGGTACAACAACCAACTTGTTTAGTCAGCAAGTAATTGGAATAGAACCCAGTTGTTAAGTGATGAATGTCTGTATAGCTTTTTTTTTTTTTTTTTTTTTTTTTTTAATCATATCACCCCAAGCAAGGTGGTAACGCCACTGATGAGCAGGGGGCTACGTAAGGGTAAAAAGAATGGAAAAGAGAAAGCCGGAAACCGCATCCTAAACAGGAAACAAGGGATGAGCCTCTTCACCTGTTCAATAGATGTGGGTGGAGTGTGAACCGGGCGATAGTTCAGTCTATCTACTCCAATTGAAAAAAAAAATAATAAAAAAGGAAAAGAGTGAAAAGATTGGAAAAGAGAAAACCGGAAACCGCATCCTAAACAGGAAACAAGGGGTGAGCATCTTCACCTGTTCAATAGACGTGGGTGGAGTGTGAACCGGGCGATAGTTTAGTCTATCTACTCCAATTGAAAAAAAAAAATAATAATAATAAAAAAGGAAAAGAGTGAAAAGATTGGAAAAGAGAAAACCGGAAACCGCATCCAAAACAGGAAACAAGGGATGAGACTCTTCACCTGTTCAATAGATGTGGGCTTAGTTAGAAAATAACAATGTATACTTTGACTCAGTGGAAACAGGCAAAGCAATAACTGAGCAGAACTAAAAATAATAACCAGATGAAAATTTCCTAGTAATTGTGAGTTCAATCCCTGGGTTGTTGAGGGTATATTTGGAGTCAGTGGAAACAGGTGAGCAATAACTGAGCAGTACTAAAAATAATAAAACCCAAAGACATTGGCAGTGGAATGAAAATAGTCTACCCCCATAAATTAAGTAAAGGGTTCAGTTCAGAATTCCATGTAAGTTACCTGAATTGATAAATACAACTGATGAAGGCCAAAGGATGCAACGGCTGGAATGTATTGAAAATAGTCTACCCCCATTAATTAAGTAAAGGGTTCAGTTCAGAATTCCATGTAAGTTACCTGAATTGATAAATACAACTGATGAAGGCCAAAGGATGCAACGGCTGGAATGTATTGAAAATAGTCTACCCCCATAAATTAAGTAAAGGGTTCAGTTCAGAATTCCATGTAAGTTACCTGAATTGATAAATACTACTAATGAAGGCCAAAGGATGCAATGGCTGGAATGTATTGATAGCATCAACAAAGATGAGGACAATAATCCAGATGTAAATAGGGTAAATAATGATAACTTCCCATTCCAGAAATTCAAATGAATAATGAGAACAGACGTTTTTTTTTCCTGGCTAGAAATTACCTTTTTGAATGACCAAACCAGAAGTTCAATCTATTTGGGGAAATTATTTGCAGCTGGGTGTATTTGATAATAGGTTTTGGTAGGAAAAGATTTCATGAAATCTGGAAAGGAAATAAAAAAAAAAAATTTCACCTGAGGTAAAGCAATAAAGCCACTAGGATGCAAGAGGTTACTGAGTGTTAGAGCTTATGAGAAAAAAGAAAACATTATTTTGACATAGTATCAGTGCACTCTGTAAATAGTTGTCACACTCATAAAAATAAATGTATAGTGTTTTATATATGATTTTTGTTGGTTGGGTGGGGGGGGGGGTAACACACAAAGTTTCCTTCTTAATGCTTTCCTTCTCTACATTTTTTGATATTTTATGAATCAAAAGACTGAAAAAATTTTGTTGCTCAAGACAGATTTTCTTTAATTTTCCAGTACTTTTACCTGTCAGAGATGGTATGGCACTAGTACACAAAATAGAAGACATGGAATATTCTAATTAGATCACATTTATATTTAAAAGAAAAAATAATGACATACAATATATATATACATATATATATATATATATATATATTCTTGTGAAACATTAAGATTTCCTCGAAGCCAAAACTTTGTTGTTGTTCTTTTGTTCATCAGAGCAAAGGTCAGCCTTCTTCTTCTTCTTCTTCTCCTATGTGCCCTGTCCCTTCAGGACGTAGGCGATCATGGCTCTCAACGTCTCCATATCCCTTGTGACCCTTAGTATGTTTGTTCCTGTTACTCCTCACAACCCCTGTTTCGTCATCCACCCGGCCAGGCCCTGCAAATATGTTATCCGTTGCCTTCCTCTCTCTCTCTTTCCCTCTATCTAGCCAGTCAGTATCAGGTTCTCCAGGCTCTCCTTCCTCATTGCATGTCCCAGGAACTTATTTTGAGTTTTTTTAGTATTTTTATTATTGACATTTAATGAAGTAACAATCTACTGTGTATAGTGCACTGCAAGGTCATAAAAACTGAAATGCCTTATGACACACTGAAATATAAAATGATGACAAAAATAAAAATATTTGGCAGATCTGGATAAACATGCCTGGAATATAACAGAGTCAAAAAGATGATTTTTTTCCCCCCATGACCTTACTTTTTTTAACAACTTTTGCTTTTTAACCATTTTCATTGTTTTAAAAAGTGATGATTAGAATTGTAATAAAATCTAAACGTATCAAAGTGAATTTATACATTTTCTTTGCTCTTGAGAATTGGCAACAAAAATGATAAACACTGTTTATTAGATTGTTTATTTACACTATTCATTATATTATATATTGGAATGGTTTGCAAAACATCAGTTAATTACCAATTGATTCAAACTTTATAAAATGGTAGATAATAAGGATTTCTTTATAGTTGGCTTGCATTTCTTTAATAATTTCACCTCGAGCAAGGCGATAAAGCCACTATGATACAAGAAGTAATTGAGTGATAGAGAATATGAGAAAAACTACTTTTAAGGAGAGAGGACAATAAAATAATAAAGATTAAGAAGACAGAAGGTAACAATTGACACTGCAATTAAATTTTTGAAGAGCAAAAGTGTGTGGAAAGC
This sequence comes from Ascarosepion bandense, assembly GCA_037127315.1. Lineage (NCBI taxonomy): Eukaryota > Metazoa > Mollusca > Cephalopoda > Sepiida > Sepiidae > Ascarosepion > Ascarosepion bandense. Next base: position 525,288 of record JBBBDQ010001659.1, on the reverse strand, counting down.
AAAAAGCAAGAAATGTGAGAGAAGAAACTTTTAACAATGAATGTAGAGTTACATCTAGCCAATTCAACTGTAAAATAATGAGACCTTGTCACAAATCTTGTACTTTTTTTAAAAATCATTTCACCTCAACCAAGACAATAAAGATATTAGGATGCAGTGGGTTACTGAGTGTAAGAGAACATGAAAAAACTACTATTAAGGAGAGAAAACAATAAAAGAACAAGAATTAAAAAGATAACAATTGATGTTGACTGGGAAGCAAAAAGCTGGAAGAAAGTTCTGCTAGCAAGAAGTGTAATAGTGAAACTGTTGGCATATAAATTATGGTTACATCTCACCATTTCAACTGTAAAATGATGAGACCTTGCCATGAATCTGGTACTGTGCTGAAATACATAAAGTCTTGTTAACCCTCTAGGGCCATTTGTATCATATTTGATACAGTATTTCCCTATAAGGAAACATTTGGGATTTCCCTATAAGGAAACATTTGGTATTCATTGACTGAGCAGTCAGTACTGCTTTCATTTGAAATTTATAAAATATTTCTCTTAAAAAATTTTTCAGGAAAATATTTCTTTCAAGGCTTGTTTTCATACTGTATCAAATACGATATGAATGGCCCTAGAGGGTTAACATAGTAGAAAGTTCATCAGAATAATTTCCATGAAGTATTTATAGAAAAGGCAAAGGGAAGCTATGTTATGGTGGTGGGAAAATGACTGAAGCTGAGATGCCAGGTCAGGACCAATAACATTAACGAGTTTTCTTTGGATTTTATTAAGAATTTCTAAAAGTATAGCAGGAACCAGACCAGATGTGGCAGAAATACTAAAAGCAGTTATGAATGGTAGACTTATAAATATGTAAGATAAATTTTGGCAAGAAAAATTGTCTATCACAACATAGTGAACCAACTTCCTTAGCTGCAGATTTAGCAATTACATTCATACAATCGAGTTACTATAGAGGAAAGTTCATCAAAACAATTACCATGAAAGTATTTATAGAAAAAGCCCAAGGCAGCTACATTACAGTGGTGAGAAATTGACTGAAGTCTAGATGCCAGGTCAGGACCAATAGTATTACATATTATTTTTTGTTATTTGAAATGTTCTGCACAAATTAAATCCATCATTCTGCTTTTGTTTTTAGTGTCTACACTACTTTGACCAAGATCAATAGACACCTAGCATATTTTGATATTTATAAACAAGGAGTAGGTTGTGTCTATTTTTGGTCTATTATGAGCAATATCTGGCAGAAAATCATAAGCGCTGGTAAACTGTATTTCCCATTTGGGTAATCTATTGTATGAGAGTTGTATGATGGAATTACATTTATAAGATTATTAGACTGATAAATTAAACAATGTTCTTGCTTTTATATGTTGGGATGTGACAAAAGAGCAGGAAATAAAATTTGCCCTGCCTCTTTGGTGGCTAGGCATTGTTTTATTCGTTGCTTCTCAACTTGACGGCTGTGTATTTATTATCCAATAATAAACGTGTTTTAAAATGTGGTCTAATGTTGGTACTTATGACATTTTTCAAATAGTCAGCTATTATAATACAGGGGATTTAATTTCAAAGGCTGCTTAATGAAGCTAGTGTATAATAGATTTGAATAGCAGACTGGCATTTGTCTTCTTCCTCTTCCAGTGACAGGCTTACAACTTGAATTTCAAAGTTCATTGAAGAGAAGTAGATGTGCGGGTGGTGAAATAGATAGTGGCTTTGAAAGAGAAATCAGTTTCAATTTGAGTTTGTTGCATTCTTTTATGTACAAATAACTTTGGAAAAGGTGTGAATTCATCTTCCGCCTCCAGCTATGATCAACAATGCGTTTTTATAGTAGAGCTTCTGTTTGAATAAATCATTGTTATTTTCAAAAATGCAATATTCACTTACAAAAAAAAAAAGCATTATTCTTACAGAAAAATATCTATTCTGGCTTTAAATAACTCACGAGGAGTTGATAAACTGTAAAAAAACAAATTAATCAATCAACATTGAAGAGAGAATGAGGGGTTATATTAGCTTTTTTTTTCTTTTCATCTGACCCTTTCAACTGGTAATGCAGAAACTAAATCTGACTCCACTTATTACAGAAATTAAAGATGACCAAAGCAATAACTAAACTGCAATATTATAGACTTTTGAATGACCCAGGTTGCAAAGAGATGTATATAGACAGAGTTAAAAACAAATATAACATGAAAAAACTAAACATTCAAAGTAGAGAATGTTAAGAGAAGTTCTAATGACATTCTAATGATATGGTACTGTCTGAAAGAAAATTTGTTCTGGGTATGATGATAAACTACATCCGGCAGCAAGAGATTGGGAGATTGAAAGTTTTGAGAAGCATGAAACCACTTCTTAATTGCTGTTGTTCTGAAATCCACTCTAACCCAGAGTGGTAGCACCTGTTAAAGTCCCAGGTATTGGCAAATAGTGACTCCCCAAACAAAAATCAAAACATTAGGAAAGTATAAAAATATATTTTTATAGTAGAAATATACTAAAATAACCAGCAATATATTTTTATAGCAAATTTACCAACAATATTTTTATAGTAAAATGATCAATAATGTGTTTTTATAGTAAACTGATAATCAATACATATCAGTGTAAAATTGATGACATGACATACACTGTCTAAAAAAGAAAACAAAAACAAAATCAATCAACCAAAATCCAAATATTTAGATTTTGGCATTAAATAACCCATAGAGATTGATATGCTGCCAAACAAAATCAACCGAACCAAAATCCAAATATTTAGATTTTGGCATTAAATAACCCATAGAGATAGATATGCCGCCAAACAAAATCAATCAACCAAAATCCAAATATTTAGATTTAGGCATTAAATAACCCATAGAGATAGATATGCCGCCAAACAAAATCAACCGAACCAAAATCCAAATATTTAGATTTTGGCATTAAATAACCCATAGAGATTGATATGCCGCCAAACAAAATCAACCGAACCAAAATCCAAATATTTAGATTTTGGCATTAAATAACCCATAGAGATTGATATGCCGCCAAACAAAATCAACCGAACCAAAATCCAAATATTTAGATTTTGGCATTAAATAACCCATAGAGATTGATATGCCGCCAAACAAAATCAACCGAACCAAAATCCAAATATTTAGATTTTGGCATTAAATAACCCATAGAGATAGATATGCCGCCAAACAAAATCAACTGAACCAAAATCCAAATATTTAGATTTTGGCATTAAATAACCCATAGAGATTGATATGCCGCCAAACAAAATCAACCGAACCAAAATCCAAATATTTAGATTTTGGCATTAAATAACCCATAGAGATAGATATGCCGCCAAACAAAATCAACCGAACCAAAATCCAAATATTTAGATTTTGGCATTAAATAACCCATAGAGATTGATATGCCGCCAAACAAAATCAACCGAACCAAAATCCAAATATTTAGATTTTGGCATTAAATAACCCATAGAGATTGATATGCTGCCAAACAAAATCAACCGAACCAAAATCCAAATATTTAGATTTTGGCATTAAATAACCCATAGAGATAGATATGCCGCCAAACAAAATCAACCAAACCAAAATCCAAATATTTAGATTTTGGCATTAAATAACCCATAGAGATAGATATGCCACCAAACAAAATCAACCGAACCAAAATCCAAATATTTAGATTTTGGCATTAAATAACCCATAGAGATAGATATGCCGCCAAACAAAATCAACCGAACCAAAATCCAAATATTTAGATTTTGGCATTAAATAACCCATAGAGATAGATATGCCGCCAAACAAAATCAACCGAACCAAAATCCAAATATTTAGATTTTGGCATTAAATAACCCATAGAGATAGATATGCCGCCAAACAAAATCAACCGAACCAAAATACAAATATTTAGATTTTGGCATTAAATAACCCATAGAGATTGATATGCCGCCAAACAAAATCAACCGAACCAAAATCCAAATATTTAGATTTTGGCATTAAATAACCCATAGAGATTGATATGCCGCCAAACAAAATCAACCGAACCAAAATCCAAATATTTAGATTTTGGCATTAAATAACCCATAGAGATTGATATGCCGCCAAACAAAATCAACCGAACCAAAATCCAAATATTTAGATTTTGGCATTAAATAACCCATAGAGATTGATATGCCGCCAAACAAAATCAACCGAACCAAAATCCAAATATTTAGATTTTGGCATTAAATAACCCATAGAGATAGATATGCCGCCAAACAAAATCAACCGAACCAAAATCCAAATATTTAGATTTTGGCATTAAATAACCCATAGAGATAGATATGCCGCCAAACAAAATCAACCGAACCAAAATCCAAATATTTAGATTTTGGCATTAAATAACCCATAGAGATAGATATGCCGCCAAACAAAATCAACCGAACCAAAATCCAAATATTTAGATTTTGGCATTAAATAACCCATAGAGATAGATATGCCGCCAAACAAAATCAACCGAACCAAAATCCAAATATTTAGATTTTGGCATTAAATAACCCATAGAGATAGATATGCCGCCAAACAAAATGAACCGAACCAAAATCCAAATATTTAGATTTTGGCATTAAATAACCCATAGAGATTGATATGCTGCCAAACAAAATCAACCGAACCAAAATCCAAATAATTAGATTTTGGCATTAAATAACCCATAGAGATAGATATGCCGCCAAACAAAATCAATCAACCAAAATCGAAATATTTAGATTTTGGCATTAAATAACCCATAGAGATAGATATGCCGCCAAACAAAATCAACCGAACCAAAATCCAAATATTTAGATTTTGGCATTAAATAACCCATAGAGATTGATATGCTGCCAAACAAAATCAACCGAACCAAAATCCAAATATTTAGATTTTGGCATTAAATAACCCATAGAGATAGATATGCCGCCAAACAAAATCAATCAACCAAAATCCAAATATTTAGATTTTGGCATTAAATAACCCATAGAGATTGATATGCTGCCAAACAAAATCAACGAACCAAAATCCAAATATTAGATTTTGGCATTAAATAACCCATAGAGATAGATATGCAGCAAACAAAATCAACCGAACCAAAATCCAAATATTTAGATTTTGGCATTAAATAACCCATAGAGATAGATATGCCGCCAAACAAAATCAACCGAACCAAAATACAAATATTTAGATTTTGGCATTAAATAACCCATAGAGATTGATATGCCGCCAAACAAAATCAACCGAACCAAAATCCAAATATTTAGATTTTGGCATTAAATAACCCATAGAGATTGATATGCCTTAAACAAAATCAACCGAACCAAAATCCAAATATTTAGATTTTGGCATTAAATAACCCATAGAGATTGATATGCCGCCAAACAAAATCAACGAACCAAAATCCAAATATTTAGATTTTGGCATTAAATAACCATAGAGATAGATATGCCGCCAAACAAAATCAACCGAACCAAAATCCAAATATTTAGATTTTGGCATTAAATAACCCATAAATTGATATGCCGCCAAACAAAATCAACGAACCAAAATCAAATATTTAGATTTTGGCATTAAATAACCCATAGAGATTGATATGCTGCCAAACAAAATCAACCGAACCAAAAAATCCAAATATTTAGATTTTGGCATTAAATAACCCATAGAGATAGATATGCCGCCAAACAAAATCAACCGAACCAAAATCCAAATATTTAGATTTTGGCATTAAATAACCCATAGAGATAGATATTACCACCAAACAAAATCAACCGAACCAAAATCCAAATATTTAGATTTTGGCATTAAATAACCCATAGAGATAGATATGCCGCCAAACAAAATCAACCGAACCAAAATCCAAATATTTAGATTTTGGCATTAAATAACCCATAGAGATAGATATGCCGCCAAACAAAATCAACCGAACCAAAATCCAAATATTTAGATTTTGGCATTAAATAACCCATAGAGATAGATATGCCTTAAACAAAATCAACCGAACCAAAATACAAATATTTAGATTTTGGCATTAAATAACCCATAGAGATTGATATGCCGCCAAACAAAATCAACGAACCAAAATCCAAATATTTAGATTTTGGCATTAAATAACCCATAGAGATAGATATGCCGCCAAACAAAATCAACCGAACCAAAATCCAAATATTTAGATTTTGGCATTAAATAACCCATAGAGATAGATATGCCGCCAAACAAAATCAACCGAACCAAAATCCAAATATTTAGATTTTGGCATTAAATAACCCATAGAGATAGATATGCCGCCAAACAAAATCAACCGAACCAAAATACAAATATTTAGATTTTGGCATTAAATAACCCATAGAGATAGATATGCCGCCAAACAAAATCAACCGAACCAAAATCCAAATATTTAGATTTTGGCATTAAATAACCCATAGAGATAGATATGCACTTCAAACAAAATCAACCGAACCAAAATCCAAATATTTAGATTTTGGCATTAGATAACCCACTTAGAGATTGATATGCTGCCAAAACAAAATCAACCGAACCAAATCCAAATAATTAGATTTTTGGCATTAAATAACCCATAGAGATAGATATGCCGCCAAACAAAATCAATCAACCAAAATCGAAATATTTAGATTTTGGCATTAAATAACCCATAGAGATAGATATGCCGCCAAACAAAATCAACCGAACCAAAATCCAAATATTTAGATTTTGGCATTAAATAACCCATAGAGATTGATATGCTGCCAAACAAAATCAACCGAACCAAAATCCAAATATTTAGATTTTGGCATTAAATAACCCATAGAGATAGATATGCCGCCAAACAAAATCAATCAACCAAAATCCAAATATTTAGATTTTGGCATTAAATAACCCATAGAGATTGATATGCTGCCAAACAAAATCAACCGAACCAAAATCCAAATATTTAGATTTTGGCATTAAATAACCCATAGAGATAGATATGCCGCCAAACAAAATCAACCGAACCAAAATCCAAATATTTAGATTTTGGCATTAAATAACCCATAGAGATAGATATGCCGCCAAACAAAATCAACCGAACCAAAATACAAATATTTAGATTTTGGCATTAAATAACCCATAGAGATTGATATGCCGCCAAACAAAATCAACCGAACCAAAATCCAAATATTTAGATTTTGGCATTAAATAACCCATAGAGATAGATATGCCGCCAAACAAAATCAACCGAACCAAAATCCAAATATTTAGATTTTGGCATTAAATAACCCATAGAGATAGATATGCCGCCAAACAAAATCAACCGAACCAAAATCCAAATATTTAGATTTTGGCATTAAATAACCCATAGAGATTGATATGCCGCCAAACAAAATCAACCGAACCAAAATCCAAATATTTAGATTTTGGCATTAAATAACCCATAGAGATAGATATGCCGCCAAACAAAATCAACCGAACCAAAATCCAAATATTTAGATTTTGGCATTAAATAACCCATAGAGATAGATATGCCGCCAAACAAAATCAACCGAACCAAAATCCAAATATTTAGATTTTGGCATTAAATAACCCATAGAGATAGATATGCCGCCAAACAAAATCAACCGAACCAAAATCCAAATATTTAGATTTTGGCATTAAATAACCCATAGAGATTGATATGCTGCCAAACAAAATCAACTGAACCAAAATCCAAATATTTAGATTTTGGCATTAAATAACCCATAGAGATAGATATGCCGCCAAACAAAATCAACCGAACCAAAATCCAAATATTTAGATTTTGGCATTAAATAACCCATAGAGATAGATATGCCGCCAAACAAAATCAACCGAACCAAAATCCAAATATTTAGATTTTGGCATTAAATAACCCATAGAGATAGATATGCCGCCAAACAAAATCAACCGAACCAAAATCCAAATATTTAGATTTTGGCATTAAATAACCCATAGAGATAGATATGCCGCCAAACAAAATCAACCGAACCAAAATCCAAATATTTAGATTTTGGCATTAAATAACCCATAGAGATAGATATGCCGCCAAACAAAATCAACCGAACCAAAATCCAAATATTTAGATTTTGGCATTAAATAAACCATAGAGATTGATATGCTGCCAAACAAAATCAACCGAACCAAAATCCAAATATTTAGATTTTGGCATTAAATAACCCATAGAGATAGATATGCCGCCAAACAAAATCAACCGAACCAAAATCCAAATATTTAGATTTTGGCATTAAATAACCCATAGAGATAGATATGCCGCCAAACAAAATCAACCGAACCAAAATCCAAATATTTAGATTTTGGCATTAAATAACCCATAGAGATTGATATGCTGCCAAACAAAATCAACCGAACCAAAATCCAAATATTTAGATTTTGGCATTAAATAACCCATAGAGATAGATATGCCGCCAAACAAAATCAACCGAACCAAAATCCAAATATTTAGATTTTGGCATTAAATAACCCACAGAGTTTGTTTGGCCACAAAACAAAATTAACCGACCAAAATCCAAATATTTACATTTCAGCATTAAATAACTCATAGAGGTTGATATGTTGCCAGGCAAAATCAACTAACCAAAATCCAAATATTTAGACTTTGGCATTAAATAGCCCATAGAGGTTGATATGTTTCTAAAAAAAACAATCAACCAAAATCAAAATATTTAAATTTCAGCATTACATGACCCATAGAGGTTGATATGATGCTAAATAAAATCATCCAACTAAAGGCAAAAAGACAAGAGATCCATTAGCAAATCAAAACACTTCACCTTCTCAGGTTAACTCTTACAACAGACCTCAAGTGGAATCATCCATAGCTAAATCTGCTGCTAAGAAAGCCGGTTCTCTGTGTAGGTCCAGGAAATTTATCTCATCTGAAACAATCTTGCCTATATACAAATCTACCATCCGACCGTGCATTGAATACCACTGCCATATCTGGTTGGGTGCTCCTGCTACCCACCTAGGTGTCCTTGACAAAATCCAATGTAGAATCTGTAATGTGATCGATCCCAACTTGGCAACTCAGATACAGTTACTTTCTCACTAGTGCAATGTGGCTTCCCTGTGTTTCTTCTACAAATACTTTCATAGCTTCTTCTCCAATGAACTTAGTTCACTGGTGTCCTGTATATATGAATTTACTCGAGTCACAAGATTAGCAACTAGATCCCACCCTTTTACTGTGAAACCAATAAAAAGTAAATGCAAATTCTACTCCAGCAGCTTCTTTTCTCGCACTTTCCACATGTGGAATTCCATTCTATTTACTTGCTTCCCTGACAGCTATAATCTCCAAAAATTTACTTGTAAAGTCAATAGTCATCTCCTATCTCACTAACCTACATCCTCTCTCCCATGCTCCTTTCTTTGTCTACTCCACTCTCATCAGTATTCTCATCCTTCTCTTACCCACTTCCTGACACCCTCTATAACCTGTCACTCTTTCTTATAACTTTCCTCCTGTGTAACCCCTTGCAAAACAGTGGCAGTAAAATGCCTTTCTTGGTGCGAAATCATTATAAAAAAAAGAGTGGATAACATATTAAATTCTCAAGAGCATGAAAAAGTGACAACAAACAATACCAAGAAAATTCAGGCAAAATTGAATGGCTCAATAAAAAGTTTGTGGAAATAAAATGAATGAGCATTATAACTAAGTCAAGTATGCACAAAAGAATAAAAGAATTAACAGGACATAGGTGAGTTCTTCAACAGGTTGTAATAATCAAAGTAGGGAACACTGATAATAGAAAAAGAAAAATTGCTTCAAAGATGCTGTAAATATGTCAGACAACTATTTAATGATTAGAGAGAAACTTGCAATACAGAAAAAATATAGAAGAACAGAAAATATTAATGTCTGAATTAAGATCAAAACTGGCAAAAATGAATAGGAACAAAGCAACAGGATTAGTTGTTATCATAAAAGAAATACTCTCAACAATTTCAGGCTTTGAAAAATCACAGAAATAATAAGTGAAATATATGACAGTGGCAACCTTAGACAATTTCAGGCTTTGAAAAATCACAGAAATAATAAGTGAAATATATGACAGTGGAAACCTTAGACAATTTCAGGCTTTGACAAATCACAGAAATAATAAGTGAAATATATGACAGTGGAAACCTTAGACAATTTCAGGCTTTGACAAATCACAGAAATAATAAGTGAAATATATGACAGTGGAAACCTTAGACAATTTCAGGCTTTGACAAATCACAGAAATAATAAGTGAAATATATGACAGTGGCAACCTTAGACAATTTCAGGCTTTGACAAATCACAGAAATAATAAGTGAAATATATGACAGTGGCAACCTTAGACAATTTCAAGCTTTGACAAATCACAGAAATAATAAGTGAAATATATGACAGTGGCAACCTTAGACAATTTCAGGCTTTGACAAATCACAGAAATAATAAGTGAAATATCTGACAGTGGCAACCTTAGACAATTTCAGGCTTTGACAAATCACAGAAATAATAAGTGAAATATATGACAGTGGCAACCTTAGACAATTTCAGGCTTTGACAAATCACAGAAATAATAAGTGAAATATATGACAGTGGCAACCTTAGACAATTTCAGGCTTTGACAAATCACAGAAATAATAAGTGAAATATATGACAGTGGCAACCTTAGACAATTTCAGGCTTTGACAAATCACAGAAATAATAAGTGAAATATATGACAGTGGAAACCTTAGACAATTTCAGGCTTTGACAAATCACAGAAATAATAAGTGAAATATATGACAGTGGCAACCTTAGACAATTTCAGGCTTTGACAAATCACAGAAATAATAAGTGAAATATATGACAGTGGCAACCTTAGACAATTTCAGGCTTTGACAAATCACAGAAATAATAAGTGAAATATATGACAGTGGCAACCTTAGACAATTTCAGGCTTTGACAAATCACAGAAATAATAAGTGAAATATATGACAGTGGCAACCTACAAGAAGTACCAAAGAAATGAGATGCATCAGAGGACTGACTTGGAAGGTAACCTTATAGCCACTAGGTACAGATTTGTATCTTGCATGTAAACAGGTGGTTGACCCATCTGTGTTCAAGATATGCATATGTGGGACAACCATATGTCAGGAAATTGTATAAGCTTCAACCCAAGAGGGTATATGGTATAGAGTTTGTCACATCTTCACAAGAAGAAGGATCCATGAAAAGCCCACAAATCCATACATCTTCTTAATTGACAAAGACTGTAGGTTGGTTGGTTGGTTGGTTGGTTGTTTTGTTTTTATGGCAAATCAACCTCAGCAGGTCATTTATTGCCAACTAAACTTTATTTATTTGCTGGTAATACCTTTTCCTTTCAACAATTTATTGTCGTTTTTATATAAGTTTTTGTGTCTAGTAATGCATTTTTCTTTTCAAGTATCAAGATTCATTGGGCTTTGTTTTTAAGGGTGGGGTCCCCAAATCCTACCCTTGTTATTTAACCCATAACTGGAGGGAAGGGATGGATTAATACCTTTCCCAAGGGTTTCCAGTGCTTAAGTGAATGATGGGTATTCAACTGGAATTCGAACTCAGCTCACCGATTTCTCTTTTCGTGCTGATATCCACTACACCACAACGCACATCCATCACTATATGCTTACAACACCTGGTATTCCCAAGTGGTCACCCGTCTAAATACTGATCAGGTTAAATGTTGCTTAACTTCGGTGATCAAGTGAGAACCGGTGTATTCAACGTGATAAGCCGTAAGCCTGTATCTTGCATGTAAACAGGTGGTTGACCCAGCTGTGTTCAAGATATGCATATGTGGGACAACCATATGTCAGGAAATTGTATAAGCTTCAACCCAAGAGGGTATATGGTATAGAGTTTGTCACATCTTCACAAGAAGAAGGATCCATGAAAAGCCCACAAATCTATACATCTTCTTAATTGACAAAGACTGTAGGTGATTAAACAATAATTTTATGCATGAGAGATTTAGTATTGTGCTTTATTAGTCTTTAAAACAATAAAATTAAACATGTACTCATACAGTTAAAGAACATCAAGCCTGGTCAGTACCTAGATGGTTGACTGCGTAGCAATACAAGGGGCTGTAAGTTTGAATGTGTGATTGGTATAATAAATAATAACTTAGAATTGTTTATTGAAGAGATGAGTTTTAATTGTTGTTGGGTTGATTATATTCACATGCACAAATATCCTTGAGAAAATGTATGAATTAACCACTTCCCCTCCACCTATGGGCTAATTAGTAAAATTAGTATCTTTAAGTGTTTGTTATCACAAAAATAAAAAAAAAATTTACATTCTAAAAATATGCTTTGATTTTAAATAACCTACAAAGGGTTGATAAGCTGTAGAAAAGAGACCAATCAACCATTTGGATACTTTGTTTTTGCTGGAGTAAGCAGTGATGCATACTTTATAAGATGAACCCAGAATGTAGAATATATAACATTGGATGTAAAATTCTCACAAAGAAGAACTGATAATGGCAAAAATAACCATTTTCATACAAAAAACATTCGGTATTCATTGGCTGAACAGTTAATGTTACTGTTGGTTGAAATTTATAATTTTTTTCTTTCTTAAAACAATTTTTTGGGAAATTAGGATTCTCATGTCAACTGTTAAAGATCTTTTGAATATTGATGGAAGTTTTCTTCCAAACTTTTTGTTTTTGACATTTTTCAAAATGAATATCTTGATTATTTTATTTTTCCCTTTCTCGTTCTAGTGCTATTCATTTTTGTTGTTACTTTTGGAAGTGATGTGGTTATGTGGCAAAGTTCTTTGTGGTTCTGTAGCATTGATCTGTTGTGTCTGACGAAAGGTAGTCTACTTCTAAATTTATTCAATTTATTCTTTTGAAACCATTTCTAATCGTAAAGGACAGTTTTATATAAAACCTGACATAGGCAAAATTTCTTTCTATGTTCTATTAATGAATAAACACCAAAGTTTCCTAATTTATATTCAAATTGAAAAAAATATTAATATTCCTAAAAGAAATGAAATATTAAAATAAGTTAAAAAATTCATGTTAAATTTCCCAACAAGTTTTATTTAAAGCATTTATATTTCAACTGTTCAAAATTGCCTAAAACAAAAGGGCAAATTTTTGTTTTTCCCCCTTCAAATTTATCCAAAATAGCATTATTTCTATGCAAATGTATATGCTGAACTCAAATCAACAATTAGTTATTGAAGAAACTTACCTTTTTTGCTTTGAAAGTCCATAAAAAAACGAACTAGATCTTGTACTTTTTCTCTCCCATAACCCTCACAAAGTCATGTAATTAACTGCAGAATGACATTCTACGTAGGCAGCAATTTTGGTCAAATTTCGTCCTTTACTGAAACTTCTGGCGATGTACTTCCTGTTTTGAGGGCAATAAGCATAGAAATACAATAGCGCATTACTTTAATTACCGGAAGTACATCACCGGAAGTATCAGTAAATGAAGAAAAATCTGCCAAAATTCGATTACATGCGCAGTCCGTCATTCTGCAGTTAATTACATGACTTCGTGAGAGTTATGGGAGAGAAAAAGTGCAAGATATAGTTTTTTTTTTTATGGACATTTAGATAAAAAAAGGTAAGTTTCTTCAATAACTAATTGTTGATTTGAGTTCAGCATATACATTTGCACAGAGATAATGCTATTTTGGATAAATTTGAAGGGGAAAAGCTACCAGACTTAAAATGAAAATTTACCAACAAAAGTTAATGGGAAAATTTTAATCTGAAATTTTATAGCATGTCAAACATAAATTTGACACTTTCTCCCAGCATTTACTGTAATTGATAAGCAGCTATAAAAAATTTTATGACATTTATAATCTGAAATATTCAAATGAGTATTAATATATGACTGAGAATAAAGACTTATATGGAATTGCTTGTATATAATTTAAATTTTACTTATTATATATATGTTGCTTTGTCTGAATTCAATGTGGAATTAATAAAATATTCACCACTTCAGTTATAAGGCCGGGTTCCTGTGTCAGGCCAGGGAGTTTTTCTCCTCTTAACCCATCATGCACATATACAAATCTACCATCCACCCATGCATTGAATACTGCTGTCATGTCTGGTCTGGCACCCCTGCTGTTCATCTTGGGGTTCTCGACAAAATCCAGAGGAGAATCTGCAACATAGTCAATCCTAACCTGGTGGTTCGACTCCAGTCTCTCTCTCACTGATGAGATGTAGCTTCCCTCTTTCTCTTTTACAAATACTTTCATGGATTCTGCTCCGATGAGCTAAGCTCCTTGGTACCCTCCCCCGCACAAGTTTACTTGAGCTACTAGACTAGCCACAAGGTTCTACTCCTTTCACTGTGAAAACAATCATGTGTAACCACAACTTCTACTCTACCAGCTTCTTTTCTCACACTTCCAGCCTGTGGAACTCCCTTCCATATTCTTGTTTGTCTGATATCTACAGTCTCCAATAGTTTAAATGCAACATCACCTGTCATCTCATCTCCTTGACTCTTATCTGTCTTCTCACACTTTCCTCTCACTCAGCTCTCTTCACACCAATGTGCTCTTCCTTCTCCTACTCATTCACCTATTGTAACCTGTTCTCCTCTTTCTTCACTCTGCTATTATGTAACCCTCTGCACACCAGTGGTAATACTGCCTTGTTGGGGTGGGATGATAAGAAAAAAAAAAGAAAAAAAATTTTGTGTAGGAGATAAGGAAATCAAATAGTTTCATCCGGCACTGCAAGTTGCTACAAAGCTAAAATATGAACCCAAAAACTTTAGTTATGTCCTTAAGTACTATTAACAGCTCTTGACTAATATATAATCATGCATGATTCCAAACTCATTTAGAAATGTCTAAATTATATATAATTGATATCAACCCATATAAGGCAATAAGGTCACTAAGACACAAGGGGTTACAGAGTGTGGAAGAAATAGAAACAGCAACAATACTAATGATTGGGAACAAAAAAATGTAATCAGACGGAGAGTTGATAGCGAGATACCAAGTAAAGAATCGATACAAAAGACTGTCAAAATGATGAAAAGATCGGAAAATCCAATCTTGAGTCTTAATGTCACATGCAGAAGTGTACTCCATTTGTCCAATAAATGATTGCCAGACTTTGTTCATATAGTCACAGTGAATTAGTTCAGTAGTCAATCGTTACTCAAGTCTAATATTATCAGCAGACCAAAGGAACAAACAAGAAACAAAAAAAAAAAAAATGACAAGAAGAATACAAAAACTTGACAAATCAAGTAAAAAAGATATCAGTTCATTAAAAAAAAAGTAGAAACAATCATGTCCCTCTGGTTTTTTTAAAATCAGTATCACCCTATGCAAGGTAGTAAATCCACTACGAAACAAGGGGCAACATGGTGTGGAAGAATTAGGAACAGAAACATTGCTAATGACCAGGAACAAAAAAAGTAATCAGGCAAACAGTAGATAGCAATTGTCGTTGCATCTAAATTTTTGAAGATTAAAGTTGGCTTGAAAGTATAGAGCCAGAGGGGAGTTCCACAAGTGAGAAATGTAAGAAAAGAAAATATTAGCATAGAACTTACGGCTACATCTAACCAGATCAACTTTAAATTGATGAGATCTAGATGCCAGTCAAGTCAGTCAGTTAAGTGACATACATGATACATGCTTGGGCAATCATGTCTTGAAAGAGACATGACTGACTGGGCAAAAGATTTTCCTGCAGTAGGTTGCCATTACTTTCCCAAGGCCATAGAACATGATCTGTCCTGCTATTTAACCCATAGCAGGAGAGAGAAGAGATGGATGAATACCTTTTCCAAGGGTATTTGCGTGTAAGTGAATGTAAGTAGTTTAACTGGAATTTGAACTCCACTTTTTGTTTTCTTATTTTGAACTGATACCACTGCACCACAACATACATCCCAGTCAAGTACTGTGCTTAAATTCATAAAGTCTAGGTACTATAATGAACAGCTCATCTGATTAATTACTATGAAAGTATCTAAACTTATTTATAAATGGAACTTTGTCTGTGTGTGTGTGTGTGTGTTTCTGTGTGTGTGTGTCCATTGCCTATAGACTTCGAAATGGCTGAACCGATTTTCTTGAAAATTTACACATTTGTACTATAAGCGTCTGCGAGTGTTCTTGGCTAGGTTTTGTGTCGAGGTACCCCCAATAAATATCGAAAATCAAAAAAAATCGGGTTATAGAAGGAGTGGTCTGATTTTAATCAAATTTCATACACTCATAGACAAAGACATAAGAAACGATATTTAGAAGTTTTAAGGTTGCAGTTCTTACAATAGTGCAGAAAATTGATAATATATATATATATATATAAAAGGCAAGATGTGTGTGTGTGTGTGTGTGTGTGTGTGTGTGTGTGTGTGTGTGTTTATCTGCCTGTATGTCTGTAGTTTTTTCAGCCCTTTTATTTTACTTTTTGCTTCTGGTTTGGCTCTAAGTAGGTATAATTATAGTTCTTAGTCTCAGCCATGATACCATTTACTCAGAGGACTTATTTAGCCTTCAAAATTCAGTTTACGACGAAAAAAACTTATTTGATATTGATACCAGGAAATCAAAATTTGACTTACATCCATTCATTTTTCTTTCAGTCTACGGTTTTGCTTTAACTGGAAACAACTATTGCTTTTTAGTCTTTCATGCCAACATCCAAAGTGTCTGAGCTCCAGGACCATGGATTAGTTTTAAAGCTTTTAATACACCTGAGCAACGCCAGGCTATACTGCTAGTTTATAGAAAAGACACAAGGAGACAAGTTTATGGCTGTGGGAAAGTCAGTGAAGCTGAGGCACTAGATCAGGACTAATAATATTGCTAATTCTTTGTATTTTATCAAAGAGCTCAAGGTAAATAGAAGGAGCAATGGACCATATATGGCAGCAATATTCAATAGAGGAATAGTAGACAAATAGATATGTATGATAGATTTTGGAAAGAAAAATTGTTCTGCATAACACAGCAAGCCAAATTTCTTAGCAGCTGATCTAGCAATGGATCCAATATAGTCTTTCAACATCATGTCAGCTGAGAACATCAGCCCAAGATGGTGTAATGAGTCACCTTCCTGGATGGTAACATTAACTATGCTGATGGAGGGCAGAGAGGAGTCACTTAGATGATTAATGGAGAGAAGTTTAGTTTTTCCAGATCAATGGCTTCAAGCGAATGAGTCCTGTGGTTCCTAGGGAAAATTGCACTTAGTCAGATGTTGCAAACTGCTGATACAGAATCACAAATAAAGAAATTTACTAAATAACCAACGATGCATCACTTGAAGACATCCAAAAGCAGCAAAGACTAAAATGAATACAACATGTATCATGAAAAGAAAATAATTACATAATCAAAATGCTGACTTTCCTCAGTACCTTAAACAAAATATTTGAAAGGAAAACCTCATTAATACTGGACAAACCCTCATTAATACTACAATGAGAGCTAGTGGACTTGAGAAACCTATTTTCCTGAAAAGGCATTTTAAGAGAAAAATTATGTTAACTGTTCAGTCAATGAACTGCTTTGTTTTCTATATAGAAACAGCTAATCTTACTATCACCATTACCCTGAAGGCTTCTTTGTTTACAATCATAATGAGTTCTTCTTCTTCTTCTTCTTCTTCTTCTTCTTCTTCTTCTTCTTCTTCTTCCTGTTCTTTCTCTTTTTCTTTCTCTTCCTCTTCTTCTATATGCCATATCTCTTCATTTATCTAAAGTTTAACAAGTATCTACTACAGTTGATTTTCCACCCTGCAGCCTCTTTCCCCACAGATGCAACATTGCAAGTCTCTATCATTATTTCCATGGCAAATGTTCAGCTGAGTTCCATTTTTTAGTTCCAATAATGAGAATGATGGTTACAGTTAGAACATTCTAACTATCATTCTATCTGTAATCATTTAGTTCTATTCTCATAGAGTCAAATTACCCTCATTTTCTCCATATTCCAAATGTGAGAAGAAAGCTCCAAACAGAACTACTACTTTGTGGAATAGAATCCTGTGTGGATACTTTCTTCAATGCTACAATCTTAACCTCTTCAAGTCAAGAGGTCAATCATTATCTTTGTTCTTATAAGCGTCACTTCTAATCACCTTTACATATATTTATATCACACAGTTCATTCAGTAACACCCTACCTTAATGGCTTTCATGCCTTGTGTTAAGTGAACTTTAATAAAAAAAACACAAAAGAATAAAAAAAAAGAAAATGAAATAACCCTAAATACTTAAAATTCTGGGACTATAAAAGTTTACTGATTTTCTAGGGGATTAAGGTATGCACAGCCCCAACTGAGCACCCTCTAAATATTGCCTTGTGCTAATGTTGGTTAAGTTTAACAGATACTTAAAGTTCTGCCATGTAGAGAGAAAAATGAATGAAATATTTGTAATTGTACTGAAGATAGGTCTCAAACACTATTTTTATTTCTAAAGTTCCAGACAATGCTTGAAGATAAAGTTTTTACTGTATATGCCTCATTGTTGCCAGATATGACAAAGCAAATTATTCAACATTCATGATGCTTAAGAGTCAAGTAGATAAACCAAAGGAACAGTTTTCCATTTGAGATAACTCATAATGAAATATAATTCAATATTCTATAGTATTAATATCTTTATGGAGATGTTATTATTGAAATATTGATAAACAAAAACAACAATTTCTTTAATACGTACAAAAGCAGAGTGAGCCAACAAAAAAAAAATTACTTAAGTAAACTTTAAAATCTGAACAGTTAAAAAGATAAAAACTAAATCTTTTAGTTTTAAGAAGAAGAAGAGGAAGAAGAAGAAGAAAAAGAAGTTGTCGTTGTTATTCTTCTTAGTGCCTTGTCCATTCTGAATGTTGGTGATCATGACTTTCCACAATTTCCAGTCCTTTTTAGCTTTTATACATTTTGTCTTTTTATGATTAGCAACTAGGTCCCACCCTTTTACTGTGAAATCAATAAAATGTAAACACAAATTCTACTGCAGCAGCTTCTTTTCTCACACTTCCCACCTGTGGAGTTCCCTTCCATTTACTTGCTTCCCCGACAGTTACAATCTCCAGGAGTTTAAGTGTAAAGTCAATAGTCATCTCCTATCTTGCTAACTTGCATCCTCTCTCTCATACTCCTTTCTCTGTCCATTCCACTCTCAGTATCTTAACTCTTCTCTTACCCACTTCCTGACATACCCTGTAACCTGTCACTCTTTCTCATAACTTTCCTCCTATGCACACCAGTGACAGTAGACTGCCTTGCTTGGGGCAATATGATTATAAAAAAAAAACTCTTTTAAATCCAGTTTTGCCATCCATCCACACAAGATCATTCTTTTTTCTTCTTCTATGTGGCATGTCTTAAAAAGACACTTGACATAGGCAATCATAGCTCTTCACAATTTCCTGCCTTTTGAGAGCTCTAAGTAATCTTTTTCTTTTTGTGGTCTCTTCTTAACCCTATTCTACTATCCATTTCAGCTTACGGCCTATCACGTTGAATACACCAGTTCTCGCTTGATCACCAAAATTAAGTAACATTGAGCCTGGTCAGTACTTAGATGGGTGACCGCTTGGGAATATCAGGTTCTGTAAGCATATAGTGATGGATGTGCGTTGTGGTGCAGTGGATATTAGCTCGGAAAGAGAAATCGGTGAGCCGAGTTCGAATTCCAGTTGAATACCCACCATTCACTTAAGCACTGGTACCCTTGGGAAAGGTATTAATCCATCCCTTCCCTCTGGTTATGGCCAATGAATCTTGATACTCGAAAAGAAAAATGTATTACTAGACACAAAAACTTATATAAAAACAACAATAAATTGTTGAAAGGAAAAGGTATTACCAGCAATAAATAAATAAAGTTTAGTTGGCAATAAATGACCTGCCGAGGTTGATATGCCATAAAAACAAAACAACCAACAACCAACTATTCATTTCCACCAGTGCTGTTTTTCTTTGTCACCCCTTACCTTGAATAAGCCCTGTGAGTGTCAAAGTTTTTGTGACTTTATTCCTCGTTATGCGGCTCTAGAAATTTCAACTATCTCTTTTTGGTTCTAAGTATAAGAGTAATTTTTATTTCTATTCTCAGTCCCACTTCTTCTATATGCTGTGTTCATTCAGGACAAAGGCGATCATGGCTCTCTACAATTTCCTGTCTTTTGCAGCTCTAAGTGAAGCTTGTAGGGGCCTTGGCTATGCTTGTCAAATTGGCCTTGTGCCAAACAACATGAAGTCACCATAATTTAAAATATCAGAAGGTTGAAAGAATGGTTGGAAGAATAAACGTGTTTTGTTTGTACATTAAAATAAAATTTTTATTATCTAAACAGAAATAATGGATTTGGTGCGTTGTGGTGCATTGGATATCGGCTCGGAACGAGAAATCGGGGAGCCGAGTTCGAATTCCAGCCGAATTCATTGCATTCACTTACGCGCAAATACCCTTGGGAATGGTATTAATCCGCCTATTCCTTCCAGTTATGGGTTAAATAACAGGACAGATTGGGTTCTATAGCCTTGGTCGGCAACCAGTCTACCGCAGAAAGCAATGGCAACCTACTGCGGGATAATCTTCTGCCCAGTCAGTCATGTCTCTTTCGAGACATGATCGCCCAAGCGTGTATCACGTATAGCATTTAACTGACTGAAAAAGAAGTGAAATTGTGTTTACGGAACAGAATAACCTAAATGTGTAAGGAGAAAATGTTTAAAGAGAAAATGTAAAAAGTTAATTGTTCAAAGAGAAAATGTAAGTAGTTCAATGTTCTACAGAACTTCAGAGCTTATAGTTGATAGTAGCAGAGTGTGTATATGTAGAAAGATTGAAAAGTTTACTAATAAAAGTCTGTGTTCTTTTCCTTTTTATGGCCGACTAAAGAGTGAAAAGGAAAGTCAAGCAATAAAGGAGATTGTACTTATCGGAGACTGTTGTTGTTGTTGTTGTTGTTTTCTTCGACTGCATGTGGGTGAATATAAAGAAAGGAAAATTGAAGAATGAATATATGTCGACGAGGCATGACGGTCGGTGTCTTGAATTTTCTTTTGTTACATTGCGACAAGGTCCGTCAGCTTACCGCTCCTATCTCGGACTGATTTGACCGGTCAAAAGACGCGAATAAATAGTGGATTTTAGTCATGTGATAGGCTCCGAACAGCATACCCATTTTCAATATGTGAAAAAAAAAAAAATGACCGGGGTCATAGATCAATTTTCTATTTCCTATCAAATTAGAATCCAGAATTTTATTTTTCACACTGACTTGTGAAATTTGCCTTGGTCTGGGTTTTTCCAAAATGTTTTCAGTCGTTTTGATCCGATTTTGCGGGTGTGCAATTTTACTTTTATCGTTTGAGTTAATTGTTGGATGATATAGGATTTGTAGCCTATAAGCTTCTCTTTTTCCTATCTCTCCTCATTCCTGTTCTACCAACCATTTCATTTGCTGCTTTCCTCTGTCCTGCAATCAATATATCTTGTGAGTGTCGAATTTTCTGTTGTGGAATAAATAACACACCCCAGTGATTCAAATGAACTAGTCTAGACTCTTAAATATAGAACTCCAAATATTCCCAAAAACCTTTGGTGTCAGTCTTCAGAGTATTTTTTACGGACGTCACGGCGAGTGTCTAAACAAGACTGTATATTATTACCACTAGGAAACAATTTATAACAATGGTGACGAGGAATCCAAATCAATACGAGTTATAACTGGAGTTAGAAGGATATCGAAACCCATACTAATTGAAAATAAGTGAAAAAATGCTTGTTTCTTTGGCGAACAGAATAACGGTGACAACGGTAATTTGAACCACGTTGGTTTCAAGTTTTTTCTTTGTGTATTGAAAAAAAAGGGAAAAATATTTTTGCAAATATGGAGAAAATATTATCTCCTTAGGTACAAATTCAACAGCAATAGTAACAGCAGCATTTGTTGGAATTACAGGAACAACAACAAAAGTTAACGGAAATAATTCTGAAGGAAACAGAAAATTCTTCAAGTTCTTTTACTTCCGACGCGTTGGCAAATACCATATCTGAATTTAGATATAATCCAGATGATGGAACTACCTTTTCGTAGATACAAATTTTCAAAGTATTCAGCACCTGAGAAGACGAGAGAGAGGGAAAAACGAGATTTTTGTTGAGAAAGTTAGCACAAGTTGAACATGAAACGTCCTACCAAAAAAAAAAAAAAAAAAACGGATGACATTTGTTTGGAAGAAACAGTGAATATTCTGACAAACATTTTTAGCGACTAAAGCTCTTTATTCAACATTCGTTGGAAATGTAGGAATCTGACGAAGAAAGAAGATGAAAATTTTGTAACATATGATGGAATCGTTAACAAGAAATGTGAAAGATTCAGATTAAATGAACAGACCACAGATATGTTTAAATGTTTACTTTTCATTTAAGGGTTAATGGCGAAAAGGACGCAGAAATACGGACAAGAATTCTAACGAAACTTGAACAGAATATTAAACTTATACTACAGGAAATATCGGACGAATATCAGAGAATCCTACATCTGAGACGCTATACCGAAGAAACTCGGAAAAAATAAAGTGCATACATAGAAGCGAAAGAAAAATGTACAAAAAGGAGAATAAATGCATCTTCCAGATGTGGAAGGTTATATCTCGGACATGACTGTCCTTGTGAGAATTCGAAATGCTATAAATGTGATGAAGTAAGACATATAAAGTCAAACTGTAACGATAAACCAAGAAAAAATTCTCATAAGAAAATAATTGTTCATGGAAAAATAATCACAGAAAATAGAATACAAACTCTGAATGTGAAAATTAATAATGTGGATGTGATTTATGCACATGGAAAGAAACCGGAAAGCTTATAATAACATTTATTATAAAAAGGACTTCGAAAGTCGCGAGTAGTGTCTAGGGGAAAATCATTTTTTATTGATGAAATGACTTGTCATGTTTCATTCTGTAACAAGTGTGTAAAAGTTAAGGTGTATTTGTTAACAATTACTCTAAACTCATTCAGTACTGACAAGATAGAATTATTTGAGCTGTGGGATTTATCTAAAAACGTTTATTGCAAAAACGTAAGTGAACAAGCGACCAACTTTAAAAAGAAAAAAACTCAGCGAAAATTTAAAGGAAGAATTGAAAAATTATTTACTGGGTGTTCGGTTTGATGAGTTGGGTCAGTGTTCCAAATGCAAAGCGAAATTTCAAGTGGAAAAAATTTTGATGTCAGTATTTAAACCGAAATAGATTGAACTTGTGTTCATCCAAGTGATCTAATGCTTTGTTCCTGTGCGAAGGCGCATGGTTTTACAAGGTATGCAAATGAGAGGTGGCCATGTCGACATATGGGCCGCCCGTTGTTATTCGTATGCAAATAAGCAGCTGAGAAAAGGGATAAAATGAGGAAAGGCGGCGATTTTTGCAGTACGAACTTAGTCGGTTGACAAAGTGTTTGAGTGAGAAGAAGAAGAAGAAGAAGAAGAAGAAGAAGAAGAAGAAGAAGAAGAAGAAGAAGAAGAAGAAGACTACTACGACGACGACGACAACGTTGGAAAAACGAGGAAACTAAGAGAGTATCTGTTGTCGTTAAAAGTTTTGTTTGCCTGAAACACAGACATATTACAGATTTCCTTTTCGTTAAAGAACCATTCGCAGCATTGGATCAAGTCAACGAAAAAACAGACTTGAAAAAAATAGTGGAATTGGAAAGATAAATCATTTAAAATGAGCAGCACCAACAGTGTATGTAAAGAAAAAAAATCATGTTTGTCCTGATTTTTGGAAAGGGTTAAACAAGTGTTTAGAACCTCATAACTACCCAGAGGAAATTTTTGCGAAGTTAAATGGTGGGAATTTTTTTCGAAGCTGTAACTGTCTGAAGCAACGTTGCCGTCGTCGTAGTAGTAGTCTTCTTCAGAGCCTGGAGAACCTGATACCGACTGGACAGATAGAAGGAAGGAGAGACAGAGGAAGACAGCGGATAACATATTTGCAGGGTCTGATCAGGTGGATGACGGAACGGGGGTTGCCAGGAGCAACAGGAGCAAACATACTAAGAGCCACAAGGGATAGGGAGACGTGGAGATCCATGATCGCCTACGTCCTGAAGGGACAGGGCACATAGAAGAAGAAGAACTGTCTGAAGTCTATTTATAAATACAGATTGAAGATGAACGTTCAGAGTTGACAACGCACAAGGGATTGTATAAGTTCAATTGACTTCCTTTTGGGATAAAACAAAAGTGGCTCAAGCTATATTTCAACAAGTTATGGACACTATGCTTGCAGATTGGGATTTCACAGTTGTTCATCTGGATGATATATTAATTAAAAGTATATTTAAGGAACACCATATCGAGTATGTGAAAACAGTTTTTTTTTATTAAATATGAGAGTACGGATTCAAACTAAGTAAGGAAAAGTGGGAATTACTTTTTGCCTAAAATTGAGTACCAAGAAAAAACCACTGACAAAAATGGTCGTCAACCAGATCCGCCAAGTGCAAGTGCAATTACTATGCACCCCCAACAAACGTTACTAGGTTACAATCATTCCTGGAACTAGCAAACTATTATCAATTTTATGTACCTAATATGCAGACGTTGAGAGCTCCATTGAACGATTTATTTAAAAAAAGACAAAGTGGAACTGAACCGATAAGCATCAGAAAGCGTTTGAAGAATTAAAAATACTAACGTCAAACTTATCATTAGCTCACTACGATCCAGAAGTAAAAATCGTAGTGGTTTCAGATGCTAGTGATTATAAAATAGGAACAGTAATTTTACATAAATACGATGTCACTAATATGAAAGCAATCGTATATGCTTCGCGTTCGCTAATACCAGCAGAAAAAAATTCAGCCATACTGAAAAATATTTGCAGTGAAAAAATTCACAAATTTCCACACGGAAGTAGTTTTTGATTGCAGACAGATCGTAGGCCTGCGATCTGTGTAAAATTCAGTACGTTGGTGAATTCGCCAGAAAGAGGAGGGAGTGGTTACTAACAAATAAAATTAAATATTTATTAATAAAAAGAAATTTGAAAAAAGCAGGTTGTAGAGTAAATACCCACTGTGACTCAAAAGGTCCAAAAGAATAGGAGAACCTACGCAAGTACTTACTGTATGGTGTTCTTGGTGCTTCTACACTTCAAGAATTCGTTGAACGTACTAGTACGATTTAAAAAAAAAAAAGAAAGAAAAAAGGAAGCACAGAGAAAAAACTGGAGGTTGATCCTAAACGTAAAATGTATAAAATTCAGTACGTTGGTAAATTCGCTAGAAAGAGGAGGGAGTGGTTACTAACAAATAAAATTAAATTTACGTTTCGAAACAAAAAAGTGGAGGAATTCCTACGCATACAGCGAATAGATTACAAAATTGTGGTACCATCTTATTAAATTACGATTATAGGATGGAATACCATTTGTCCCCAAAATTAGGACATAGGTTAACAAGATTGATACAAAAAATACTGAACCATTTGAACCGTTATTGCAACATCCAAGAGTAAAATAGAAATTATAAATCTATATTACAATGTTGTAGGCGAATTAACAGTTACGTGGAAGAAATAAAAATAAAAGCAGAAGAAGACATGTATATTGCAGAAATATAAAATGACTGCTGAAGAGAGTGACAAGAAAGGACTATAAATAAATTGCAAGAAAACCGAATGCATGGTCATCAGCAAAAAGAGCAACCCAAAATGTCAAATACAGGTGGTGGGTATTAAAATCAAGCAAATACAAAAACTTAAATATCTGGGAAGTGTTCTAACCGAAGACGGAACGTGCGGCACAGAGATCCAAAGATGAATTGGCATGGCGAAGGATGCGTTCTAGAAGCTAAGTAAAGTATTACGACACAGAAAACTTTCGCTAGAAACAAAGAAGAGAATATTAGGTTACTACGTAATGTCAGTTCTTCAATATAGCAGTGAATGTTGGACAATATTAACAAAGATGAAGGAAAAACTTGAAGCAGCTGAAATGTGGTTCTACAGAAGGATGCTGCGAATATCATGGACTGAGCATGTGAGCAATGATGAGGTTTTGGAAAGGATGGAAATGCAAGGGAAATTAATATTGAGCATCAGGAAGAGACAACTAAAGTTCCTGAGACATGCAATGAGGAAGGAGGGCTTTGAGAATCTGATACTAACAGGCCAGATAGAGGGGAAAAGAGACAGAGGAAAGCAGCAGATAACATTTTTGAAGGACCTGAGCAGGTGGATGACAGAACGGGGGCTGCGAGATGTTACAGGAGAAAGCTTGCTGAGCGCCACCAGGGATAGGGAGATGTGGAAGGCCATGATTACCTACGTCCTGAAAGGACAAGGCACATAGAAGAAGAAAAAGTGACTGACAGAAAGTAAGAAAGAAAGTAATCCCGACTTGAGCGCTTACTCGTAATTTGCACAAAGAGTAGTAATATCTAGTATATTGCAAAAGCGGATATTAAATGAATTTCATAGTGGACATCCAGGAATTTCAAGGAAGTAATCTTTTATGAGAAGTTATGTATACTGGACCAAAATGGATGAAGACATTGAAAAATTAGTCTGCAGAGTCTGTGCTTTGGTACCAAAGTCGCCGACCACAAAATTACATTTGTCAAAGACAAATACTCCATAGTCAAGACCGCACAGATTTCACAGGTCCAATAAACAGATCGCATTATCTGGTGGTTATGGATAGTTTTACTAAGTGACCTGAAATTTTTAAGTGCAGAAAACCAACTTCTTTGGTGACTGAACGTTTTACACCAACGAAAAACGGGAACATGAAAGACATTGCAATCTGCCAAATAAAACGTTTACCGAATAAAGGCCCAAAAGAATGGAAGAACCTGTGCAAGTACTGTATGATGTTCTTGTGTTCCTACACTTCAAGAATTCGTTGAACATACTAGTACGATTCCAAAAAAAAAAAAAAAAAAAAAGAAGGAAACACAGAGAAAAAACCAGAGGTTGAACCTAAACGTAAAATGTATAAAATTCAGTACGTTGGTGAATTCGTCAGAAAGAGGAGGGAGTGGTTACTAAAAAATAAAATTAAATATTTATTAATAAAAAGAAATTTGAAAAAAGGAAGTTGTGAAGCACATATCCCCCAATTCCGGGACTCAAATTAACTAGTCTAGACGCTTAAATAAAGTACTCCAAGTAGTTTAAAAAGCTCATTGCAACCAACTGTATCAAATCTCATCTCAGTGTGTAGGCATGGGTAAATACCATCCCGTCTCAGTCAGACAGTCTACTGTCTAGCTTGCAGCTTTCAAGCTCTCTTAAGGCAGAGAACAACTCTGTCGAGCTCATTCTCTTAGGGCAGAGAAAGACTCTGTCAGGGCTCACTGTCTTTGGGTAGAGAATGACTGTCAGGGCTCACTGTCTTCAAGCAGAGAACAGACCTGTCGAGCTCATTGTCTTAGGGCAGAGAATGACTGTCAGAACTCCGTTTATGTACAGACTCTGTTGAGAAGAATCGACAAGTTTTGTGCCTGATCTCATGCATGTGCGGACTATGCAAACTTTGATATTTGGCTCGAGTGCAAGCGCTAGGGTTCCCTACGTTAAACCCGACCTTGTGTCCCATCTCTTTTCAGTAGAGAGGCATAGGTAAATACCAGCCTGTTGAAGTAAGTCAAACTAAATTCTGACCTGGGAAGTCTTGTGACTGACATCATTCAACCTTCATTTTCTTAAGCTGGTGGGTTTGTTACAAGTGTAACCTTTTGGATAACGCATACGAACAACTTTATTTTATGGCTTAAAAAAATGCCGTTAAGTTTATTTTTACTTTATTCTTTATTCATTTTTTATTTGGATTTTAATTTTTTCTTTTTTCTTTTTGGGCTCTTTATTATTTTTTACTTTTGTTGTTAGCTTTGGCTGAAATCTTTCTTTTTATTTTTCTGGTTTATCTTACTCGAGGTGGTGGCTTCTTCAATTAGAATTTAGTAAAAGGTGAATGGGTTTTGCACATCTGTATCTAGTAAAAGAGGCTGATGTTAAGTGGCATTTTGATGCTGAAATTTTATGTTGGCTAATAGCTGGATTCAGCTATTGGCCAACACCTGTTGGACAATCAAGCACGTGCCTCCTCGTATGAGGACAATTGGTTTTCTGTTTTGCACAGTGCTCAATCGGCATATCATCTTCGTGTTTTGGAGGCTATTTGCCTAAAGATCCAGCAGTCGAGCCTGGGCAGACAGAAAGAGCATTTCCTTTGCTCCTTACAATTACTGGAGAGTTTGTGTGTGTAACATTTTTCTCTTTTATTTCACTCTTGTGGAATTATATGTATACACTCCACCTTACATTTTAATATTTTTTTTTTCATTAAAGTTTACTTTTAAATGAGTTCCATCTTCTCCTAGAATTGTGAGTAATCCTTTTGGTTTTGCCCTTTTTCTTGACCCTTTACAATTAAGCCAACGAAGCCCTTTTTAATTGTTGGCCGAAAAGTTCCTCGGGTTTGGGAT
The DNA here is from genome assembly GCA_037127315.1 of Ascarosepion bandense. Classification (NCBI taxonomy): domain Eukaryota; kingdom Metazoa; phylum Mollusca; class Cephalopoda; order Sepiida; family Sepiidae; genus Ascarosepion; species Ascarosepion bandense. The sequence goes on along the minus strand of JBBBDQ010001659.1, from coordinate 496,760 downwards.
AATTATGACATCTATTCTTTTTAAGGCAATTTTATATTAATATTTTTTAATATTTGTTTGGTTCATATAGACTAGACAATTTCATTTTCTTTATATTTCTTATCACCTTTGTTATTAAGTATCCCACATTTTATAGAAGATTGACCAACAAGGTAAAATGTTTGTAAGAATTTGGACACAAATTTACTGCGGATCATGTAGCAATTAACGTGCTTTCTATACAATTTCATCTTAGTAAATTACTTTCTCTTTAATTAAAGTATCAATTTTTAAATTGACATGAAGTGCAGACTCATTACTGAGTGTGTTGTTATGCAAAAGATGCCTGTTGTGCTCATATAATCTTTTTCTTAAATTCCTTGATGTTTCTCTTATATGTTTCTTGTGGCATTTATTACACCTTCCAGTAAATTCAAGCTTCAAGTTTTAGCTGATTATTATTATTATTTTCTTTTCTTTAGTCTTTTATTATTTTATAAGCAGTGCCCATTTACCTACCTATCTACCCATGTACACACACATGCATATGTATGTATGTATGTATGTATGTATGTATGTATGTATGTATGTATGTATGTATGTATGCAAACTGATCATTGTATTTAGCTATATATATATATATATATATATATATATATATTAACTAAAAGTGGCTTACTTAGATAGCTTCTTAACTCTTTGGACAAAAAATGTAATGAATTCTTTAAGAATCTTGATATATATTTTGAATATAATTTTGGCATTTGAGATACACATTTATTATTTTTTTGTGCCTGAAATCGAATTATAGCTTTTTTTCTTCTTGAGGAGATATGCAAAGGTATTTATGTTTAGAGGTAAAAAAAACTTTTTTGATCTTAGATTCAAAATAGCTGTGTACATAAACTTCTTTTTTTGAATATGAATTTCTTCTGCTTGAACGAAATATATATTTTTCATGTCAATCAAACTGATATAAATGATATATATATATATATATATATATATATGCACACACACACATGTATATATATGTTTGCAACTGGTGTGTGTGCATCTGCAGATATAGAACAACCAAATATACTTGATTAGAGTTATATATATATATATATATATATATATATATATATATATTCATTTGTTTAAACATTATATATGTGTATATTTATGTATGTATCTGTTGGGGTATATCAACCAACCAAATATATACTTGATCAGGGTTATCTGACTGCTGTGTTCAGTCAACCTGCTTCCTCTCTAAGCTCTGTGTCATCTTGTTCGTTTGTGAATTTGATCCTCCAGTTCCTTCGTTGATTTAAGGTGTGACTCATGAGTGATAACAGGATTGTATTTTGATTTATTTCAAAGTGACTCTTGTATCGATTCAATCATACACTGAGTAATGAAAAATTGCTTGTCATAAAAGCATAATATCAGTTCTTTTCAGTTTAAGATATAGTCACCTTGCTAGTTACTCCCATGAAGACACAGAGAAAGCCATTTATTAACTTCCCAGATAATGTTATCAACCAGTTATTTTTCTCAAAATCTTTTGATCCTGAACACATTGTTTAAAATTATTTTACAATGATCTGCTTTTTAGAATCAATGTTCCAACTATTTTTACAATATAAAGTTTATAACAACAAAATTAATATTTGACTTAACCAGCTCATCTGTCAAGATGTTCCATAGCTTCAACCTGGTTTTTTCCCCAGTGTTGTTTATGTGTGTCATGATAAGTGTTTCATGTGTGCACATATTAGTAAGCACAAATTTTT
>JBBBDQ010001659.1:467500-490000 GCA_037127315.1 Ascarosepion bandense | reverse complement strand
GTGCCATACGTGATACACGCTTGGGCGATCATGTCTCTTTCGAGACATAACTGACTGGGCAGAAGATTATCCCGCAGTAGGTTGCCATTGCTTTCTGCTGTAGACTGGTTGCTGACCAAGGCTATAGAACCCAGTCTGTCCTGTTATTTAACCCATAACTGGAAGGATTAGACAGATTAATACCTTTCCCAAGGGTATTTGCACGTAAGTGAATGCAATGAATTCGGCTGGAAATCGAACTCGGCTCTACCAATTTCTCTTTCCGAGTCAATATCCACTGCACCACAATGCACATCCGGGTCAGAAAGTACTTGAAGTATATATATATATATATATATATATATATATATATATATATATATATATATATATATATAAAATCAAGTACTTCAAGAATAATATCATTTTTTCTTTTTGATTGTTTTCTGTTACCTTTTATTGCTTTCTCTCATTTTGTTCTGGGACAAAAAAAAAAAAAAACGGTAACAAAATTGTCTAACACTAAATACTGATTGTCTATTGTTGGCAATATGCCATTTGGCTTTATTGTCAGTGAACAATATAAATAGTTTGTCTATGCTAACAAAATTATTATTTCATCTTTTCATAGTAAGGTAATTTTTGACTCAATATATTAGATTTAATATATTTTTGGAGGGGAGTACAAAATGTTATTTATTTGGCTGATATAGATGTTAGATAGCACGAAGAAGAATATTTATAGAGGGTCTTGTATAATTATGTTTGTCTAAATGAATTATCTTTAAAATGAAAAAATAACTTACAATTTATTTATTGTAAAAAGATACTTGAAAAGTCGGTACTATTCATAGAAAACAATAAATGATAATGGTAATATTATCCATTTCCTTATAAGGAAACATTTGGTATTGATTGATCAAGCAGCCACTACTACTTGTTACACTTCTTCACTTTCTGACCATCAAATTGTAGTATCTGATTTCTTCATCTCTAATGGTAATCTCAATTTAGTATCGATTGATCAAGAAACCAGTACTATTTGTTATATGTCTTCACTTCCTGACCATGAAAGTGTAATATCTGATTTCTTCATCTCTAATAGTAATAGCAATATTAAGCTGTTTCCTTATAAGGAAACATTTGGTATTGATTGATTGAGCAGCCAATACTACTAGAGTTACACTTTTTCACTTCTGGACCATTAAAATGTAGTATCTGTTTTCCGCATCTTCAATGGCAATGGTAATATTAGCTGTTTCCTTATAAGGAAACATTTGGCATTTCTTGACTAAGCAGCCAGAGCTACTTTTAACTGAAATTTATAGAATCTTTCTTTAAAAACAATTTTTTCAGAAAAATAGGTTTCTCAAGTACAGTAACTGTTATAGTTCTTTGCAGTCTTGATGGAGGTTTCTTTACTAACCTTTTTGTTTAAAGTAGTATGGAATGTTAATATCTTGATTATGCCATTATTTTCTCTTCAAATTATATGTGATGTTCATTTTAGCTGTTACAACTGTTGAAAGTCTTCAAATGGTAAAATTTCTGTTAATTGGTACAGTTCTTTGTTTATGATTTTGTAGCTCCAGCCCACGAGTGTGGTATTTGCCAAGCACTGGTTTCACTTACTCAAAGTCATTTTTTAACAGTTGAGCTGAGAAAGTGGTCATATATAAAGTTGACAGTTTAGATATTTTTAAACAGATTTAGTACCATGCATGATACCCATACAAAAATCTTGATCTGACAGGGCTATTTAAGGATAAGACTGGTATTTTCAGGTTTGGTTTAGTTTGGGTTTTGTAGCAATTTGTGGTGTTTGCCAAAACTAACTCTCGTCTGATTTATTCTATACTAGCAGTATAGCCTGACGTTGCTCGGGTGTAATGAAAGCTTTAAAACTAATCCATGGTTCTGGAGCTCAGTCTCTTTGGACGTTGGCACGAAAGACTAAAATGATTCCAATTAAAGCGAAACCGTAGACTGAAAGAAAAATGAATGGATGTAAGTCAAATTTTGATTTCCTGGTATCGATTTATACATATATATATTATCGATTTTCTGCACTATTGTAAGAACTGCAACCTTGAAACTTCTGAATATCGTTTCTTATGTCTTTGTCTATGAGTATATCAAATTTGATTAAAATCAGACCACTCCTTCTATAAACCGATTTTTTCAATTTTCGATATTTATCGGGAGTACCTCAATACAAAACCTAGCTAAGAACACTCGCAGATGCTTATAGTACGACTGTGTAAATTTTCAAGAAAATCGGGCCAGCCGTTTCAGAGTCTATAGGTAATGGATACACACACACACACACACACACACACACACACACACACACACACACACACACACAAAGTTCCATTTATAAATAAGTTTAGATTCTATTTTTTTTTTCCTATATTAAATCTGTAGAGTTGGTTTTAGTGTATGCACCATGCATCAAAACTGACTCTACAGTGCTTGGAAATTAATTTAAACCCTTTAATCTAAGCTTGATGGAACATACCCTTGGATGCTGAGAGCTATGCGTAATATCTCCTGGAAACAACATCTAACTAAATCACAGCTCTATGGATCAATCCCTGATATTTATACAATCTTACACAAATGCAGAATGCATTTTACTGGACAATCAAAACAAGAACTCATGTGTGAGTTACTGTTTTGAACACCTAGCCATGAAGCAAGATGGGTTGGTTGCCCAGCCACCACCTACATTGACCAGCTATATTATCATAAAGAATGCCTCTCTAATGATGTTCTGACCTTGATGCAGGACTATGATGGTTGCCATGATATACTCATGAATGTCCAAACCAACTTGACCAAATAAATAAAAATAAACAGATGAAATCCATTAAATACAGTTGTTTGAGTTTCAGTTTCAGTTTCAGTTTAAACAACCTCTGTGGATTATTTAATGCCAAAAAGGTGGGGTTTTAAGGTATTTTAATGTTCGGTTTTAGTGAGAAGGTTGATTTAATCAGATTTTGATGAAAAAATTTATTTTATATTTTTTTTTATTTTAGAAAAATAAAGATGCCTTCTAGTTTTGTATTAAAAAATGCATTGCTAGTAATAATTTCTTTTCCTTCAAAAATATATATTTTTTTAGAAAAGTCTATTTTATGTATATATTTCTATAAAAGTTTTTTCTTATACTTTCATAGTGTTTTGATCCCAGTTTGAGAGGGTGTTAACTATTTGCCCATAGCTGGGACCCTAACAGGTGCTACCACTCCAGGTCAGGGTGGTCCTGAGAATAACAGCAATTCAATTTTTGAAGTGAACCATTTATTTTTGTCCACTGGGGTGGATAGTTCTAGTTCCTCATGCCATGCTTCTTTTGGATATCTCAGTTTCAGTTATTTAATTTAGTTCAGTTAAAGGGTTTGGTTTGAAATTCTAATAACCTGAAGAAGACCAGAGCATACAATGGCTGAAGTGTTGTGAATATGGCAACAAAGACAAAGGCAACAGTCTGAACATTTTAAATGGTTTGAAAAATTACACATTTTTTAAAAATATTTTTGCTCCGAGATGTCAAGTCCTCTTTTTTTTATTTTTTATTTTAATCGTTCAAGACAAATAAACAGATTTTTTTTTGTAATCATATCACCCCAAGCAAGGTGGTAATGCCACTGATGTGCAGGGGGCTACATAACAGTGAAAATATTTGGAAAAGAGAAATCCGGAAACCACATCCTAAACAGGAAACAAGGGATGAGCCTCTTCACCTGTTCAATAGATGAGGGTGGAGTGTGAATCAGGCGATAGTTTAGTCTATCTACTCCAATTGAAAAAAAATAAAAAAGAAAGGAGTGAAAAGATTTGGAAAAGAGAAAGCCAGAAACCACATCCTAAACAGGGAACAAGGGATGAGTCTCTTCACCTGTTCAATAGATGTGGGTGGAGTGTGAACCGGGCGATAGTTTAGTCTATCTACTCCAATTGAAAAAAAATAAAAAAGAAAGGAGTGAAAAGATTTGGAAAAGAAAAAGCCGGAAACCACATCCTAAACAGGGAACAAAGGATGAGCCTCTTCATCTGTTCAATAGATGTGGGTGGAGTGTGAACCGGGCAATAGTTTAGTTATTTATTAACAGACAAGAAATTATTGTGTGTATATAGTGGAGGAACAATTCTATATTACAATCAAGTGTGTGTGTGTCCATTACCTATAGACTCCGAAACGGCCAAACCTGAAAATTTACACAGTTGTATTATTGTTAATGTTTGGAAAATTTAACTCAACTGCCTGCTATTAGAAAATGAAAAAGGAATGATATAAAGTAAGTAAAATGGTAATAATAAGAAGGCAAATACTTAGAAGAATTCTTCAGAATCATTTGAATTATCAAATATGTACTTGTAAATATCAGAGCATGAGAAAAAAAATAGTAGAATTTGCATGATTGTATTTATGTTGAGTCATTGACATAAACTATTAGCATTCTGGATTTTTTACTTTTCCAAAAGCTATAATTTGTGCAATGCTAATTGTGCTCAATTATGGTATGTTCAACAAATTTGACTTTGCTTTTTAGGATAAAAAATTGCATAAGATGAACTTTAGCTTTTTGAGTATAAATTACATTTTCGTATATAATGAGGAAAAAGTATCAAGAAAAAATAATGTCTTAAAAAAACGATTCAAAACTTACATAGACATAACATAAGATTACTGACATCACTAACAGGTGATTTTAATCTATGTTTGGTTTTATAAATCTTTATATTAGATACAGATTAAAAAAATCAGTATTTGCTTAGATTGATGGCTTCTCATATAAATTCAAACATATAACATAAATGTTTGAAATCATTTGCTTTGCAAAGATCAATCAGTTGTGCCATACGTGAAACATGCTTGGGCGATCATGTCTCAAAAGAGACATGACTGACTGGGCAGAAGATTATCCCACAGTAGGTTGCCATTGCTTTCTGCGGTAGACTGGTTGCCAGCCAAGGCTATAGAACCCAATCTGTCCTGTTATTTAACTCATAACTGGAAGGAATAGATGGATTAATACCTTTCACAAGGGTATTTGCGCGTAAGTGAATGCAGGGAATTCAACTGGAATTTGAACTCAGCTCGAATTCCAGTTGCAAAGGTACTTTATATAAATGCTTAAAAGAATTTGGTTACAAGATACATGTAACATAAATGTTTAAAAGCACATGTTTATGAGGATCATGTTACATGAATGTTTGAAAACATTAGGTTACAAGGTACATAACATAAATGTTAAAAAAAATTTGTTTACAAGGGTCATGTTACATAAATGTTTGAAAACATTAGGTTACAAGGTACATAACATAAATGTTAAAAAAAATTTGTTTACGAGGGTCATGTTACATAAATGTTTGAAAACATTAGGTTACAAGGATACATAAACAATAAATGTTAAAAAAAATTTAAAGTTTAAAACGGAGGTCATGTTAAAAAAAACATAAATGTTTGAAAACATTAGGTTACAAGGTACATAACATAAATGTTAAAAAAAATTTGTTTACGAGGGTCATGTTACATAAATGTTTGAAAACATTAGGTTACAAGGTACATAACATAAATGTTAAAAAAAATTTGTTTACTGAGGGTTTCATTGGTTACATAAATGTTTGAAAACATTAGGTTACAAGGTTTAAAACATAACAATAAATGTTAAAAAAAATTTGTTTACGAGGGTCATGTTACATAAATGTTTGAAAACATTAGGTTACAAGGTACATAACATAAATGTTAAAAAAAATTTGTTTACGAGGGTCATGTTACATAAATGTTTGAAAACATTAGGTTACAAGGTACATAACATAAATGTTAAAAAAAATTTGTTTACGAGGGTCATGTTACATAAATGTTTGAAAACATTAGGTTACAAGGTACATAACATAAATGTTAAAAAAAATTTGTTTACGAGGGTCATGTTACATAAATGTTTGAAAACATTAGGTTACAAGGTACATAACATAAATGTTAAAAAAAATTTGTTTACGAGGGTCATGTTACATAAATGTTTGAAAACATTAGGTTACAAGGTTTACATCAACATAAATGTTTAAAAAAATTTGGTTTACGAGGGTTCATGTTACATAAATGTTTGAAAACATTAGGTTACAAGGTACATAACATAAATGTTAAAAAAAATTTGTTTACGAGGGTCATGTTACATAAATGTTTGAAAACATTAGGTTACAAGGTACATAACATAAATGTTAAAAAAAATTTGTTTACGAGGGTCATGTTACATAAATGTTTGAAAATATTGGATAACAAGGTACATAACATAAATGTTCAAAACATTTGTTTACAAGGAACATGTTACATAGATGTATGAAAACATTAGATTACAATGCACCTGTAATATAGATATTTTAAATGATGAGATTGCAAGGCAAATGTAACATGGATGCTTAAGAATATGTGGTTTTGAAGAACATGTGACATATATGTTCAAAAATGTTAGATTACAAGGAGCATATAATATAGATATTGGAAAAATTATATTGCAAGACCAAACAAATTTTTAAGAATATGTGATTACAAGTTACATGTAAAATAAATGTTTGAAAACATTTGAAAACAATAATTATTGTTTAATACTTAGTTTTTGGTCCTAATAAGGTTAGACCAGTTCACATTTGTATTAAAAAGTGTTCTATACAATTATATTGTAGAACTTTTGAACTATTTTTCATTTTTAAACGAGTTATTTCGCTACTTTGGTTTTTACCATGAGTAGTGTCTTCAAGCAATTTTTAATAACACTTTATTAAAAATCGCCTGAAGACACCACTCATAGTAGCGAAATAACTCGTTTAAAAATGAAAACAATAATTATGTATATTTGCAATGTTGTTGTCAGCGTCTTCTTTGCCAGTCAATTCCGTTATGATGATGGCATTATTAAGTAAACCAATTCTTGCATGGATGAGTCAATGGCATTGACTGTATGGTTATGTTGGCGGAGGATAAGGTTGATTTTGTTGAGCCTTTCTTTCTTGTCATTTGAACTCTCTTTCTCTTTTGGTGGCTTTGAACTTTTGGTTTTGTTAGTGATGGAAGAACACCAGTTATTACAGTCTTTGGATTGTGTTTCAAATGACTTAGGCTCAAGTCCAGTAGCTTCAAGTGTTGTTTTGAGTTGATCCTTGTATCTTCGAAGAGAGTCAGCCCCATGAAGTGGGCTTGCTGAATAAGATTTGATGTAAAAACTTTGACTCTTCCATTCTTGTCTGACTGTGTTTCATGATCAACGATTTGATGCTTTGACTGTTGGCTCTTTCCAGCTAATATTGGTCATATAATATTACCATTTAATGTTCAAGATTGAATGAAGCATTTCCTCGTGAAAGCATTCTAACTTTTGGATGTTGCATCATTTTCAATGTAGAATGATAATGTTATTCTTCTATGTGATGTGTTCCTTCAAGACATAGGCGATCGTGGCCCTTCACATCTTCCTATCTCTAGTGGCTCTTAGCATGTGTTCTCCTATTATCCCATCCAAAACTAGCTTTACCATCTATTTGTTCAAGCCCATCAAGTATATTATGCATTGCTTTCTTATATCTCCCTTTCCCTCTATCTGATCTGTGAGTATTGGATTCTCTAAGCCCTCCTTGCTCATTACATGTCCCAGGACCTTCAGCTGTCTTTTCTTGATATAAAGTATTAGTTTACTTTTTGTTTCCATCTTCACCAAAATCTTATCGTTTCTCACATGTCAAAATTGATGGGAGGGTCCAGTCCAACAATATCCAGTATGCACTTGGTGGCAGGGAGGTCATCTCTCAAGTCCTCCATGCATCTAGTTCCTCTAATATCATACTGAATTTTGAAAAGCCTATTCTGGCATCATCTGAGTTGATCTATAAAACTGTTCCAAGAATTTTGTCAAAATGGAGCACAAAATCCATTTCATTGTTGTAGTAATGACTAGTGAACTAGCCTAATATTACTACTGTGTACTAAGTTCAACTCTTACTTGATGCCTCATAGTTGTGGCTTTGGGCTAAAACTAACTGGTACTAAGTAAATAATAACAAACACAACTCTCATCTATATTTTCTACTAGCAGTATAGCCTGGCGTTGCTCAGATGTAATGAAAGCTTTAAAACTAATCCATGGTCCTGGAGCTCAGACACTTTGAATGTTGGCATGAAAGACTAAATAGCAATAGTTGTTTCCAGTTAAAGTGAAACCGTAGACTGAAAGAAAAATGAATGGATGAAAGTCAAATTTTGATTTCCTGGTATTGATATCAAATAAGTTTTTTGTCGTAAACTGAATTTTGAAGGCTAAATAAGTCCTCTGAGTAAATGGTATCATGGCTGAGACTAAGAACTATAATTATACCTACTTAGAGCCAAACCCAAAGCAAAAACTAAAATAAAAGGGCTGAAAAAATATAGACATACAGGCAGATAAACAGACACACACACACACAAACATCTTGCCTTTTATATATATATATATTATCAATTTTCTGCACTATTGTAAGAACTGCAACCTTGAAACTTCTGAATATCATTTCTTATGTCTTTGTCTATGAGTGTATCAAATTTGATTAAAATCAGATCACTTCTTCTATAACCTGATTTTTTCGATTATCTATTTTCGATATTTATCGGGGATACCTTGACACAAAATCTAGCTAAGAACACACGCAGACGCTTATAGTACAACAGTGTAAATTTTCAAGGAAATCAGCTCAGCCGTCACAGAGTCTATAGGTAATGAACACACACACACACACACACACATACACATACACACACAGAGACAAAGTTGCATTTATAAATAAGCTTAGATTAGATTCAGTGAATGCCATCACATCTCTTATGAATAATAATAACAAAGAAGAATGTATTTAGAGTGTATTTTTTATGACTTTCTCTTTAAGAAAGTGTCAGTGATTTGTTACAGCATTAATTAGGGATTTACAGTGTAGTGACGCTCCAAAAGTAATGCCTCCTATTTATTTCCATGGAAAATACAACAGATACAAGGAGATCAATAGCACTGTTAGATGGCAGCAAGTTTGCAGCTCCAATCATTAGTAATGTATTTGCGTGTTAACAATCAACTGTGACAGACAAAATCCGAAAATGGCTGAGTCAAAGTTAGATATGAATTAAGATGCCTCAGAAAAAATTACTACCTGAGACAGGTAAAATTCTAGGAAAGGTTTTTGTTGATATAAGGAAGTAAAGAGTTGTCATGACCTGCTCGTGATTGTTAAATTATGATATAAGACCTGCTTGAAACAAAGTAGATGAAAATAATAACAATAAATTCCTTGATGTAACACCTGTCATGGCTCACATTGCTTCTGGTTTCCATGTTTAGTCTTGGTGAATTAAGATAGATAAAGGATGTGCATCGTGGTTTGGTGGATATTGGCTCGGAATGAGATATTGGTGAGCTGAGTTTGAATTCCAGTTGAATACATTGCATTTACATATGCACAAATACTCTTGGGAAAGGTATTAATCCATTACTTCTCCCTCTAGCTATGGGTTAAATAGCAGAACAGATTGGTTTCTTTAGCCTTGATTGGCAACGAGTCTACCGCAAAAAGAAATGGCAACCTACTTCGGGAAAATCTTCTGCCCAGTCTGTCATGTCATGTCTTTTGAGACATGATCATGAAAACTTGTATCACGTATGGTACTTAACTGACTGACTGATAGTAAAAATCCCATTCAATACTATAAATTTATCTGACTTTAACCAGTTATGCATATACTGCAGTAGCTGACGTTCTGTGCATCTGTATGGTACACTTTTAGTCAAGTCTCAAGTGGATAATGTTTTTTTATAATTTGAAAAATGAAGCAGCCAAGGTGACTTGGGAGTCACATCTAGAATGCTTTAAATTGGTGTCTGTCTAAGCAGATCAAGTTAATTAACTTGAAAGTGTTCTTAACTGGGCATCAACTGTAAGGTTATACACTGCTTTCATCAAAACATGTCGTATTGCATGTATCTGGCTGTGACGCACATACCTGAAATCCCCTTATCAGACTGGTTGTTATGATGAGTGTAATGAGTTTCATATATTTGTATGCTGCTCTCTCACTGAATAATAATAATAACAATAATAATAATAATTCCATAAAATATTGCATGTTTCTAACTCAGGGACTTCTTCAATTTAATGGTTGTACTATTCCTATTTTTGCTAAAAACCCCACTCCTCACAAAACGTCCAATGAAGTATTTTGGCAATTTGATCATATTTTCACATTTTACACTCATTTTGAAATAAAGTCCTTTTAATGCAAGGATAGAGCAGAAGGAAGAAGAGAAAGTAACCAACTATGACCCATTAAAGCTTCAACTTGCCAGGTTTTGAAAGATGGTCAGCAATTGCCATTGGTGCACTTAATATGGTGACTAATAAAATGGAGACATGGTAAAAGAAAAAAATGGTGCTGATTGCTCAGTGGAACTGTTGCGGAAAGGAAGCCTCTTAGGAATGTCATGAATAATCCAGAAAGTAATGGAGTCAGAGAAGATTTGCATGATACCCTAAGGCTGTTAGTTGTGGCCCACTATTCACACAATCAGTCAGTCAGTTAGGTGCCATATGTGATACACACTTGGGGGATCATGTCTCAAAAGAGACATGACTGACTAGGAGGAGATTTTCCTACAGTATAGGTTGTCTCCAAAAAGATATAAGGCTATAGAACCCTATGTGTCCTGCTATTTAAGACACAGGTTGAGGGAGAAGAGGCGGATTATATTATATTATTATATTAATGAGTAGTAATTAGTTGGGGATTAGATTTTTAATTCATAACAATAGAAAACCAATCCCCCACTTTATGCCCAGTAGAAGCTTTTTTTTCCAACTATTATATTCAGTCAGTCAGTTAAGTGCCATAGAGGATACCCACTTTGGCGATCATGTCTTGAAAGACTGTGCAGAAAACTTTCCTGCAGTGGGTTACCATTACTTTCTGCAGTAGACTAGTTACCAACCAAGGCTACAGAATGAAATCTGTCTTGCTATTTAACTCATAGCTGGAGGGAGAAGCGATAGATTTATATCTTTCCCAAGGGAATTTGTGTGTAAGTGAATGCAACGAATTCAACTGGAATTTGAACTTGACTCTCCGATTTCTCATTCTGAGCCAATATCCACTGCACCACAACTCACATCCATGCAATACTTACCAAATATTAAGATCTTACTTGAGAAAATACTACTACTATTACTACTACTATTACTAATGATAATAAAGAGTATTAATATGAGAAAATTATGAGGATCTTTCCAAGTAATGAAGAATGTTTGAAATATGAAAAATATACATGTGCTTATACTGGCAACCACTTGAAAGAAGAGGTGGATTCATACCTTTCTCAAGGGTATATGTGTATAACGGAATATAACAAACCCAACAGGAATTGGAACTCTGCTCTCTCCGATTAACAATTCCGAGCCATTATTCATTACACTACTCGCACGTCTACACTTGCTGCACAGATACTGATCAGGCTCGATATTGCTTTTGTGATGTGATTCATAAACCCTTGAATAACCATAGGAGAAACAATAGAGGAATTAATCATATAAATCAGACCATATATCGGGGGGGGGGATCAGTCGGTCAAAGAACAGAATCTCTTCACACCTGTAAGATACTACATAGATACTACTACTACTACGACTACTACTTCCACTACTACTACTACTACTAATAATAATAATAATAATAGTAATAAATATAATAATAATAATGATAAGGTTATTAGTGAAAAGTCTAAAAACTTTGTAATTTCTGTTTAAAAGTTTTCAGAAGTCAAACTATTGGTTGTTCAAGATTGCGTCAAATCAATTACTTCGAAAATGTCAAGCAGATAAAAGCAAATATCACTGCGAGGCTTTTCATTTTGGCTTGAACCTAAATAATTTTAATTTTTTAGAGTGCTTTTAAAATTTACTTTTATGATAAGAGTGTCTAATTGTTATTTTTATCTCTCATAATTATATTGTTGGGACCTCGATTATGTTTATCAAATTGGCCTCGGGCCAAACATAACCAAACTCCCCACAATTTAAAATTATCAGAAGATTGAAAAGATAAAACTGTCTCGTTTGTATAAATACATGAAAATTTATTTTTTGAGTAGAATACCGTAGAATTTGTATGTATGAAATTATTAAACTGTGAAAATGTTTTAAGAGAAAGAGTAGTAAAGTGTTTAAAGAATTCAGAGTTCGTTTGTTTTAGCGAAATGTGATTTGTGCAGAAAAAAGATCAGTCTGTGTTTCGCTGTGTGTATCAACAAATAGTAATAACGTCTTTGTTCCTCTCTTTCTTTTTGTGGACGGCGTGTAGGTGAAGAGGAAGAAGGAGAGATAATGAAAGCAGCACAAGAGGGAAAGTGATAGGGTACGAATGCAGGTCGCATATTAAAGCTAGGTCTAATCCAAATGTATGGGGACTGATGCTATGATAACGGATCATATGTGACCAGAATGACGTCGCTTGGTACATATAGACATTTAATTCTGTTGCACATGCACACAAAAATAACGTTCTCGTTAGCTTCCGTTGTTTATAAGCAATGTTTGAAAAAAATGTGTGTTGAGTGTGGTCGTCTTACTACACCACGGAGGTTCCATCAGTGACTATGGATTGTTCAGCAGTTTTTTACTAAGGATAACATTCCCCAGGTCCGACAACCACAATACTCCGCAGATCTTGCGCCTTCCATTTTTTCCTCTTTAAAAATCAAATCCCACTTGAAAGTATTCGTTTTGAATATCAAGACGAATACTATGAGGTAGCTGCTCGCTGTCTCCATAAAAGGAGTTTCAAGAATGCTTCCATCAGTAGACACGACGCTGAATAATGGGTGTGGCTTCTTCGTAGGAGATTAAATGCCGAATTTATATGTCTTGTAGTTTTATTTGTATAGTGCCAGACATGATACTTTTTAAATTAGATCACACACACACACACACACACACACACACACACATATATATCCGAGTGAATACAGGACGAAGAAAGAATTCTTACAACGTCCAAAACATTAATTTAAAACAGTGCTCGATATATAATATATAGAGCTGTGAATATTTATTATAAATTATATTTTAGAACATGTACATATTTTTTCTATATATATCCACGACAAAGGTACGTTTGTTTCGACATTGAAACTTCAATGTCTCATCAGGCAGTGTGTAAAGTAATGGAAAGCCTCTTTCCTCATATTTGTTTAGTTTTGTTATATTTGTAATATATATATATATATATATATATATATATATATATATATATATATATATATATATATACTTTGAACGTTATATATAGTGAATACATGTGTTTGAGGTTTGAGTAGACGTATTTTTTAAAGAATGTAAATATATGTCTACCGGCTTTTATATTTGAGAGTCTTATTGATAATAATAAACAAATTCTACTCCAACAATTTCTTTTCTCGCACTTCCCACCTGTGGAATTCCCTTCCGTTTACTTGCTTTCCCGTGAACTACAATCTCCAAGAATTTAAATGAAAAGTCAATAGTCATCTCCTATCTCAGTGACTTGCATCCTCTCTCTCATGCTCTTTTCTCCGTCCACACCACTCTCATCAGTATTCTCATCCTTCTCGTACCCGCTTCCTGACACCCCCTATAACCTGTCACTCTTTATCGTAACTTTCCTCCTATGTAACCCCCTGCGCACCAATGACAGTAAACTGCCTTGTTTGGGGCGATATTATATAATAATAATAATAATAATAATAATAATAATAATAATAATAATAATAATGTGCTTCGCTGTAGAGTTCGAACACGTGACTACTCGTTGGGGTAACAACTGTGAGGCCTGGCATGCTTTTAAATCGCTTGGTGTAAACGAAACTTTGCTTGACTTGATAAAAGTCTTCCATTGTTGAGATATTTCCTCGGTCTTCTACAGATATCTATTACATACGTGGAAGAAGATATTTGTGTCCTCCGCAAAGAAAGAGAAATTATTTTTTAAAAAAAGGGGGGTAATTATTGCTTCATTTAGGAATTTCTTTCAGTGTTTAAAGTTATTAACAAAAAATTTAAAAGTAAAATTTTTAGGATGAAATATGTCCAAGTATACACAGAACATTTGTTTCCAGAATTTTCACACTTGTAAAATCAAAACAAAACAAAACGTTCCCATTAGTTAGTGCTATACAATTTTACAAGCTCGACGGATAGAATTTCACAGTGAAAAACAAAAAAAAAAAAAAATGGGTCAGCTTTTTTCGAGCCTCCTTGTAGCATTGATTTGCGTGGCAAAAAAAACAACTGCAGAAGACGAGGAAAAAAACGAAAACGCGAAAGGCATCACAATCTCATACAAAGAGGAAATCTTCGTAAGAGAAAATCTCAAGATGTTTTCTATTGGTCAGGTGGAAAGAATTAAAGACAATTCTACAACAAATTTTAAATTAGGACGTCGTTTGTAACTTTATAATTAGGAATAATTTTTTTTTTCCTAAATAAATAGCATCGATTTATGAAGAAAAATAACGTAGAAAATAATTTTGCAAACAATTAAACCCAATGTTATTTAAGAAATATGCAGGTAAAGCTACTGAACCAAATTTATCAGTATTATCATCTGATCAATCACAAACGGACACTTCTAACCACCGGCAACCATTTGTTTTTATCTACACCCTTGTGCAAATTAATTGAAACAAAATGAATAATGTCTTTCTAGAATCTTTCACACTTTCCCTAATCACGTATACATTGTCTTTTGGCGCTATTTTTCTCTTCCTGCCACATTTTCCTTTACGTTTTGGACTGATGGATCCAGTTTGTTTCTTCGCCTTCATGTCAGCAACAATATCCATGATCTCTATGTAAGGCTTGCCAGTGTGTTCGTGAGGCGTTATAATTTTCGTACGCTTCCTTGGTGTAACGTCCATCGCAGACAATGGATGTAGGACATCTAACGAATCGATAGTCGAGACAATAGTGTGATAAAAAATCTGATGCAATCATAGATGACGCTATATTTTTCAAGGCCAAACGAATTTCATCATACAACCCAAAAATAGATTCATATTACTGTACACCACTGCAAATTACCTAATCTGAGGAAAAAAATAGAACTCGATTACACCCTGCCCCTCTAGTAGGTCTAAAACTGGCCGTATGGTGAAAGAATGGAAACTAAAGCAGTTGTTCCAATTTTCAGAAGGATGTATTGTTCTACCTAGTTCTTTTTTTTTTTTTTTGATTCCGGTGTCATCTATGAGTTGATCGATAAAAATTCCTATTGGTCTACCTCTCGATTTGTTCCCATAATTTGATTCCTGCAGCATAAGCTGATACACTTCTTGTTTACCTTTCCACCAATGATCATTAAATTCATAAATTCACGTCCGTAATTCCTAAACTCATTAAAAAAATAATAATAATCAATTCACCCTAAGCAAGGTAGGACTGCCACTGCTGGACAGGATGTTATAGCGAGAGAAAAAAAAAACAAAGTACAGGGGATGTCGAAGAAAGGATGACAGAAAGATGGGAATCAAAGACATACAAGATGGCAATTGATGTCGCACTTAATCTTTTGGAGATCCTAGCTATCTAGGAAGCAAGCAAACGGAAGAGAGTTTCACAAACGGAAAGTGCAAGAAAAGAAACTGTAAGAGTAGAAGAGGAGTTACATTTAACTATTTTAACGATAATATCTAGTAGCATCTAATACACGTGGTCGAAGCATCAGGGAAAGAGGCTAGTCAGAGCAGTAGCCCTGAAAATACTTGTAGAAAAGAGAGAGGGAAGCCATATCGCGTCGGTGAGAAAGTGACTGAAAGGCAAATTGCAAGTCAAAACTGATTATATTGCAGATCGTATGACGGTAAACTGCATCCGGCAGCAAGGCCTCTGATTGGGAGGTTATGAGGAGTATGGAATCACCTCTTAATTGCTGTTGTTCCCAGGTCCACCCTGCCCCGAGGTGGAAGCACCTGTTAGAGGGCCCAGCTATTGGCAAATAGTTAACCCCCAAAGTGGGGTCAAAACACTATGAAAGAATAAAGACTTTTATAGAAATATATACATTTTTGAAGAAAAAAGAAGTATTACCAGCAATACACTTTTTATACAAAACTAGGAGACATCTTCAGTTTTCTAAAATAAAAAATAAATTAAAAATATTTTTTATAAAAATCTAACTAAATCAAACTTTTCACTATAGTCTTAAAGAAATGTGCCCCCGAACTTTCCTCTGTACTTTCTAAGCTCTACAATTTCTGCCTATCTGCTTCCTGCTTTCCTGCCTGTTGGAAATCTTCCTCTGTAGTTCCTATATTTAAAAACACTGGAGAACCCTCGGACCCCGCAAATTACCGAGCTATCAGCCTTCTCCCGATCTCTGGCAAAGTGTTCGAAGCCATTATCAACGCCAAGGTGGTTCAGCATCTCACAGACAAGCAGTATGGTTTCCGCTTCACCAGGTCTACTGCTGATATGCTAACGACCATCACCGAGTCCATATATCAGGCACTCGACAGGAATGGTGAAGCCCGAAACGTTGCCTTGGATATCTCTAAAGCGTTCGACAGAATTTGGTATGCTAGCCTTCTATGCAAACTGCGGAGCTATGGTATAGCTGGACAATTGTTTGAACTAATCCAGTCATTCCTATCTAACCGCACATTGAAAGTGGTATTAAACGGACATGCCTCCCAGAACTACCATACGAACGCGGGTGTCCCTCAAGGCTCTATCCTAGGTCCTACGCTCTTTCTGATCTACATTAATGATCTTCCTGATACCATAAGATCCCAAGTAGGTATGTACGCCGATGACACCACAGTTTATTCTCGCTTCGATCAAAAATCTGGTGTGGACGACAAAGCTAGCCTCGCAGCCGAGCTTGGAAAGGACCGCCAATCCGTAGTGGACTGGGGTAAGAAATTTTAATGCTTCTAAAACGAAGCTACTATCAATTAATCACCATAGACAATCGCACCTACCTCCTATTAGCATGGACCAGGCTTGCCTCCCAGAGAGTAAAACACTACGCCTCCTTGGTCTCACACTTTCAGCGGACCTCAAGTGGAATGACTATATCGAATCCATTGCTAAATCTGCTGCTATGAAAGTCGGTTCTCTGTGCAGGGCCCGGAAGTTTTTTCCCGTCTGAATCTATCCTGCACATTTATAAATCTACCATCCGCCCGTGCATTGAATACTGTTGCCATATACGGTCGGGTGCCCCTGCTATTCTCCTTGGGTTTCTCGACAAGGTACAGTGGAGGGTCTGTAATGTGATCGATACCGACTTAGCAGACTGCCTGCAGTCTCTCTATCTCACCGGCGCGACGTGGCTTCCCTGTGTCTCTTCTATAAATACTTTCACGGCTTCTGCTCCGATGAACTTAGATCACTGGTGCCCCCTAGGTTCGAATTTGAACGAGATACTAGATTAGCAACTAGATCCCACCCTTTTACAGTGAAACCGATAAAATGCAACCGCAACTTCTACTCCAACAGTTTCTTTTCTCGCACTTCCCGACTGTGGAATTTCCTTCCACATGACTGCTTCCCCGACAGCTACAATCTCCAGGAGTTTAAATGTAAGCTCAATAGACACCTCCTAACAAACTAACTTGCTTCCATTCTTTCAAACACTCTTCCCACCCATCCATCTATCTATCACCCCGCTTCTGACATTTCCTATATCTAACCACTCTTTCTATTTACCTTCCCCTATGTAGCACCAAGCGCAATAGTGGCAGTAGAATGCCTTGCTTGGGGTGAAATGATTAAAAAAAAAATAACCGAACATTAGAAAAAAACAAACTTTAAAACCCCACGTTTTTGGCATTAAATAACACACAGAGGTTGATATGCCGTTATACAAAACTCAAAACTCAAATATTGCAGATCCTTCATTGGATGTCTATATGTCTGAGACGAGGTATTTTAATTATTTACACTATTTACATCGTTTGGACTGTTGGGCGAGTAATCTCCCTTTTCCCTCCATATATGGTCAGTCATGTTTGAATTTTCTATTTCCCTATTCGCCTTTACGGTGTTCCTGCAGTCTTATCTAATCAATAAAGAAACATTTCGAACGATGTAAATAGTGTAAATAATTATAAATTCATGTACTAAAAATATTGTGCATGACAGTTGTACCCATAATTCTCAGAGTCCATAAGAGCCTTTCAAAATGAATTTGAAAATTTGAAATTTGAGGAAGAATTACTAAAATCAGGTAGAATAGTTAAAAGAATGAAATCCCCAGGAAAATTTGATTTGACTTCATTTTCTGTGAAAAAAACTAACAAATATGGGTCGTAAAATTCAGTTGGTACCAAAAAATAAAAAGGACAAGTTTAAGAAGTACACTGAATTTCGAATTGAAGTTTCCAGAATATGGGACGTTTAGGCCTCTGTTGTCCAAATTATCATTGGTTATTGAGGTCTATACTTTTTTATCAGCTGTGTCCTTTCAGGAGAGCATAGACCTCCACTTACCCCAATCCCTTGTCGCTATTAACACTTTCTTTTGTTATCTCTCCCAAGCCCTGCTCCGTCATCCACTTGCTCAAACGCATCGAGTATGTCTCGCGTTACCTTGCACTGTCTCCCTTTTTTCATTCCGCCCAGTGAGTATTAGATTCTCCAAGCCCTCCAATCTTCATTACGTGTCCCAGAAACTTCAGCTGCCTCTTCTTGATGTTAAGTTTAAATTTCTTTTTTCGTTTGTATCCTCTCCAAAATCTCGTTGCTCACGTTCATGCTATCCCCAGAATCCTTCTGTAAAAGCATATTTCTGTTGCTTCGAGTCTTTTCCTTCATTTCTGAAGAGATTGTCGAGCATTCGCTGCCATATAGGAGGACATATATTACATAATAGCCCGGAACTCTTTTCTTTGTCTCCAACGAAATCTTCCTGTTCCTCAATACTCTGCTCAGCCTTTGAAATGCATCCTTGGCCATGCCAGTGCGCCTTCTGATCTTAGTACCACCGGACCTAAATGCCTACATTAAGAAAATGGAAATAAATTCAAGTATCCCATCGCTTCAGAAGACCTCATTACCTGGCATTGCAAATATTTTGCGAAAGGTGTTTTTTATCTGAAGGCATACTATTTGATGGCGAATATCAATAATGATAGCTCGCTAGTTGAAAACGAAAAACCATGCGGAAAAAAGAAGAGAAAATATTATTATTATTATTATTATTATTATTATTATTATTATTATTAATGTATTTTTGTGGGATTTTTCAATACAAACAGATAAGAAAATGGGACACACCAAGAAGTTAATGACTGAATAAGCTCGTAGCGAGTTCTACAACTACAAAATGTTCGTAGAAATTCCCCTATCGCATTTTTAAATATTTAAGCCAAACAATTTTAACAAAACATTACAATAAGACTCATAAATATGAATGCTGGTCCTTATTTTAAGAAGTAAGAGGGTACAAATGAAACTATTTGAAATAGACAATTTTTCCCATTTTATTGAAATAGACTATAAACACTTCTGTCCTCTCTTATTTATTTGTTTGTTTCTTTTTTCACTGAAACTAAGTAGCGTCTCTGATATGTCTTTTTCGTCTTTACATGCGATCAAAACAAAATAGTATATTATGAGGCATTGTCAGTGCATAACAGTCGCGCTAATTAAAGGGGGACAAACAGAACTACAAGATAATAATAATAATAATAATAATAATAATAATAATAATAATAATAATAATAATAATAATCTTTTCACTAGAAACTTTCAGGCAAATATTATACATAATAATATGGATCCAAAATGCAGGTTTTGTGATAAACACCAAGAAACAATAGGCCATCTAATCTCAGGATGTTTTGTACTTGCCCCAAATGAATATAAAAATCGCCACGATAGAGTGGGGCAATATTTACATTGGACAATGTGCAAACACTATGAAAAATACGTAAACAAACACTGCTATGAACATAATCCAGCACCGGTTACAGAAATAGAAGATGTCACCATTCTATGGGATTACACCATCTACACAGACAGAAAAATTGAAGCAAATAGGCCAGACATTATTGTTAAAAACCAGAAAGAGAAAACTTGTCTATTAATTGATATGGCTTGTCCAGCGGATTGTAACATTGCAACCAAGGAATTTGAAAAACTGTCAAAATATAAAGACCTGGAAATTGAAATAGAAAAAATGTGGAAATTGGAAACAAGAGTTGTGCCAGTGATAGTAGGTGCACTTGGAATGATAAAAAATGGAACAAAACAACACATTGAAAGAATCCCTGGAAACCCCAGCTTAAGAGATATACAAAAAATTGTCTTATTAAGTACAGCCCACACACTAAGGAGAACTTTCTCTATGTAACGCTAGGGATGATGGGGAAGATAGAAAAAAACATGAAATGGGGCCATAACAACACGCCACGACCTGCCTTAGGTTTTCCCGCAGACTTGGTTGGTAGTGCGACCATAGCAGAAATCGAAATATGATGAAAAATGACATAATAATAATAATAATAATAATAATAATAATAATAATAATAATAATAAAACAAATAAATTAAACAAATAAAACAAACAAATAAAACAAATACATAAATAAAAATATATTGAAAGAATCTCTGGAAACCCCAGCTTAATAGATATACAAAAAATTGTCTCGTTAAGTACAGCCTTAAGGAGACTTTGTCTATGTAACTTTGTCACTAAGGAGAACTTTGTCTATGTAACGCTAGGGATGCTAGGGAGATAGGAAAAAAAATTGAAACAGCCATAACACATCACGATCTACATTAGTTCTTCCTGCAGACTTTGTAGGTAGTGCCACCATAGCAGAAATCAATTTGTAATGAAAAATGAAATAATAATAATAATAATAATAATAATAATAATAACGCTCTTGAACAGATGAAACAAAGCTGTCAAGACAGGACCTCTGTATGGTCAATATCCAGAACGTGCTAATAAACCCAATGTTGATAAAGTTAATATTCATCGATGGTTATGTGCATCTGGATTAAAGTCTGAAACTGAAGGCTTTATTCTTGCTGCACAAGACCAAAGTCTTTTCACTAGAAACTTTCAGGCAAATATTATACATAATAATATGGATCCAAAATGCAGGTTCTGTGATGAATACCAAGAAACAATAGGCCATCTAATCTCAGGATGTTCTGTACTTGCCTCAAATGAATATAAAAATCGTCACGATAGAGTCGAGCAATATTTACATTGGACAATGTGCAAACACTATGGAAAATACGTAAACAAACGCTGGTATGAACATCACCCAGTACCGGTTACAGAAATAGAAGATGTCACCATTCTATGGGATTACACCATCTATACAGACAGAAAAATTAAAGCAAATAGGCCGGACATTATTGTTAAAAAACAAAAAGAAAAAAACTTGCTTATTAATTGATATGGCTTGTCCAGCGGATTGTAACATAGTAACCAAGGAAATCGAAAAACTGTCAAAATATAAAGATCTGGAAATTGAAATAGAAAAAATGTGGAAATTAAAAACAAGTATTGTACCAGTGATAGTAGATGGACTTGGAATGATAACAAAATGGGGGGGGGGGGCAAAAAAACACAGACATTGAAAGAATGCCTGGAAACTCCAGCTTAAGAGATATACAAAAAATTGCTTTGTTAAGTACAGCCCACACACTAAGGAGAACTTTGTCTATGAAACGCTAGGGAGATATGAAAAAACATGAAATGGCATCATAACAACACACCACAACCTGCCTTAGGTCTTCCTGCAGACTTGGTAGGTAGTGCGGTCATAGCAGAAATCGAAAATGAAAAAATCGATAATGAAAAATGATATAATAATAATAATAATAATAATAATAATAATAATAATAATCACCCAGCACCGGTTACAGAAATAGAAGATGTAACCATTCTATGGGATTACACCATCCCCACAGACAGAAAAATTGAAGCAAACAGGCCAGACATTATTGTTAAAAACCAGAAAGAGAAAACTTGTCTATTAATTGATATGGCTTGTCCAGCGGATTGTAACATTGCAACCAAGGAATTTGAAAAACTGTCAAAATATAAAGACCTGGAAATTGAAATAGAAAAAATGTGGAAATTGAAAACAAGAGTTGTGCCAGTGATAGTAGGTGCACTTGGAATGATAAAAAATGGAACAAAGCAACACATTGATAGAATCCATGGAAACCCCAGCTTAAGAGATATACAAAAAAATTGTCTTATTAAGTACAGCCCACACACTAAGGAAAACTTTATCTATGTAACACTAGGGATGATAGGGAAGATAGAAAATCATGAAATGGAGCCATAACAACACGCCACTACCTGCCTTAGGTCTCCCCGCAGACTTGGTTGGTAGTGAGACCAAAGCAGAAATCGAAATATGATGAAAAATTGCATAATAATAATAATAATAATAATAATAATAATAATAATAAGAAGAAGAAGAAGAAGAAATTGATCATCATG
>JBBBDQ010001659.1:460000-465000 GCA_037127315.1 Ascarosepion bandense | reverse complement strand
GGGAAGCAAGTAAACGGAAATGAGTCCCAAAGACGGGAAGTTCGAAAAAAGAAACTTTTGGAGTTAGATTTAACTATTTCAGCAGTAAAAGGGTGGGATCTGAAAGCTAATCTAGTGGCACGCTTAAATTCATATGGTCGGGGCACCAGGGGAAAAAAAGTTTGTCAGAGCAGTTGCCATGAAAATATTTGTAGAAAGGACAGAGGGAAGCCACACCACGTCGGTAAGAAAGTAACTGAAGCCGAGATACTAAGTCAGGTTCGATTCCATTGCAGATCCTTCTTTGGATTTTCTCAGGAACCTCGAGATGAATACCAGGAGCACCACACCAAATACGGCAACAGTATTCAATGCACGTACGAATGGTTGATCTATAAATTTGCAAGCCAGACTTTGGCGAGAATAAACATTATGGTACGACACAGTGATCCAACTTTCCTTGCAGTAGATGCAGCTATTGATTCTATGTAGTCATTCCACTTCAAGTCGGTTAAAAATGTGAGGCCAAGGAGCGCGCAGTGAGTCGCTTTCCAGGAGACTAGCATCAACCATGCTGTTGGTGGGCAGGAAAGTTTGTCTATGATGGTTAAAGGAGAGCAGTTTTTTTTTTGAGGTATTAAAATGTACAAGCCATTTTCTACCCCAGTTAACCAATGATTAAAGATTCTTTCAAAGAGCAGCAGCTATATTTACTTTGTTATTCGTATTTTCTATTGAGACAAAATGGTAGTGTCATCTGTATAAATGCCTACTTAAGAATTAATAACATCAGGAAGATCATTGATGAAAATCAGAAACAGCGTAGGACCTAGGATAGAGCCTTGGGGACAAACACATTCGTGTGAAAGGATCTAGAATCGTGCCCGATCAAAACGATCTTCATTTCACGAATTGAAAGGGTTAGATCAAACAATCATCCTGTAATACCGTAGCGTTGGAGTTTACGTAGAAGGCTAGCATGCCAAACCCTGTCAAATGCCTTCGAGATATCTAGAGCTACAGCTCAAGCTTAGCTGTTATTATCAAGTACATCAGCGGTAGACCTGGCAGAGTAGAAACCATATTGTTTGTCAGAGAGTGGGTTGTTGTGACGTAAAATACTTAACTACTTCAGCATTGATCAGAATCTCGAATACTTTGCCGATAAGCAGTGTAAAGCGATAGCTAGAGAACTCAGGGGTTTCTCCAGAGTTCTTAAAAACAGGAACTACAGAGAAGAATTTCCAACAAGCTGGTAAACAGGAAGTAGAGAGAGGATAGTTGTAGACTTTGGAGAAGTCTGGAGCCAAATCGAGGGCACATTTCTTTAGGACGACAGCTAGGCTACCTGTAATTCTACCTGTAATTCTGCTTACATTACGAGAGTCTAAATTAGAAATTATGCACATATTACTCAGTAGAGCCTCTGTTCTAGGTGGGAAATCTGGTGTGGGTATTCCAGATGAGTCAAGTGTTGAGTTGGAAGGGAATTTCCGAGCAAAGCATTCAACTTTGTCTACTGTAGATGTGAGGACTTCGAATTGATTGAATAGAGGAGGGATTGAAGATTTACTGTCGTTAAGCACACAATAATATATATATTGGGGCGCTCTCCACCTTTCCACGGAAATGGACTATTCGAACCACTATATAAAATAGTAGTGATTATACCTCGGGGAAGGAAGTCGAGTGAGCGAGTCAGTCGGGTATTTCCGGTATTGCACCGGAAGTTTTCTACTAGTCAATCTATCACGTCTCTACGAAGATACTGTATACAAATTACCTTGTTCTGTATTCTACTAATCCTCACCTCTTGTAAATACTTCTCTTTCCTGTCAATACGCCTACTTCCATACTATTACGTTGTTTTGTATTATTTCACATAATTCTGTTACCCGACATAACAATATAGAACTCAATTGGCGAGTGTTATACGCTGTTTAATTCTGTCAGTAAACAAAAACTTGGTTTCATTTAGGACACGCTTGCACTCATTACGAGCAGATACATGTATTGTAATAGACGTGTCACTTCGGTACAGTCGGAAGAAGTTATTCCCGTGGACTATAGCAGCCGAGAATGCAGGAGATAACCAAAAAGATGAACGAAATTTAACATTAATTTTTTTTTTGTTGAAATGAAAATATCGATACCGGCTTTCATTTAGGAAGAGACCTCAGAGGGACATTTTTGAACAAAAAGATTAAAAACTTCATTCCAAGGGACGTCACGAAGGAAATCACAGTACGAGTCCCAATCGGCACGTTGATAACAGAAAGGTATTCTGTTGGTAGAAGGTTCATGGCTGGTAGGGGGACGGAAAGAGATGTTTACAGACACCACCTCGTGATCAGAATTTCAAAAAGAGCAGAGCTTCATCGCAAGACATGATTCAGAGATAGAGTTTTAGAACTCAAGCGATCTAGAACAGAAGCGGTGTCCTTTCAGGGTTACTGGAGAAATGCGCAGGAAATTCCGCCACTTGCGTGAGAGGTTGAGTGATTGAAAAGATCAGGGTTTGGATGCCAGGAAGGTCAGTGACAGAGGGTTTAAGCCACCTGGCATGATGGGCATTAAAGTCATCGAAAGCAAATATATATATATATATATATATATATATTTAATCATGTCACCCCGAGCAAGGCAGTAACACCACTGATGCGCAGGGGGCTATGTAAGAGTGAAAAGATGGGAAAAGAGAAAGCCGGAAACCACACCCTAAACAGGGAACAAGGGATGAGCCTCTTCACCTGTTCAATAGACGTGGGTGGAGTGTGAACCGGGCGATAGTTTATCTACTCCAAAAACATTCTCCAATAAGGAAGGGGTAATTGAAGCATTTGAACTGTTTATCACACCGGAAGTTTTCTACTAGTCAATCTATCTATCGGGATTGCCCACCAGAGATGTTTGACATCCTTTCATGCGCGACATGAACCCCGACATTATGCGACTGTTAATCAGAGCGGTGCTTCTTGACGCTACGCACGAGTTCGGGCTCCTAATTACCAGTCGGCAGCAACCAGTAAACTGTAAACGCAGTACCCCCAGTATGAAGAGACGTTGCCACCATCCGCATATATCACAAAATCTCGTGACAGCAGCACTATTAAGGCCTGAGAAGAAAGGAAAGCCTATCTGCTCTTATTTAAAAAAATACAAGATAAAAAGTGTAAAAAAGGTTACTAAGTTTTGAATTTTAAAGTCTATATATCCATTACAGATTCGACGAAGAATTAAAAATGGCAGAGAAATATCTCTGAAGAAAACTTCTAAAGCAGTCCATCGGTTTTACTTCCAGTTAATTTCTTCGAATGTACAATGAGAATAACATTTGGAATCGGCTACCTACGTAGGTTTTGATTATGCATTGTTAAACTAACATTAATATATTAAGCTGGTAGGTAAGGAGGCGATACAGATCAGTCCCTAGAAGCATGCGTGAATGGCCGATTCGTACAGCAGCAAAATAAAAAAAGTAAGGAAAAAGAAACGGAAAAAAGCGTTTTCAAACAAGAAATTTTTAATAAAATTTTTAACACTCAAATACCACGAAAAACATATATTTGTCTGATTCATATCTATCTATCTGCCCATCTAGTTATCTCATTTTCATTCATATCTATCTATCTATCTATCTATCTATCTATCTAGGCACTTCGACGTGGTGTAATAGTTAACATAATTTAGGCCTTGTACCACATCTAAGTGGCGCTTAGAAAATTGACTATTTATCCTCTTCTTCCTCCTCCTCCTACTACTACTACTACTACTACTACTACTACTACTACTAAGAATACTCCGCAAGATACTGCACCGTGTAGAACTGCTTAAAACGGTAAATATCAATGTAAAGAAAATATACTTGTGTAGATGTTAAGTATCACTTAACATCAGATTTTGTGTAAACAGAATGTATATATCTATTACCTTGCTTTACCCCTGGAGCCAGGTAATGACCCGTTAAGAGATTGCACTGAACAGAAAGAAAGAAAAAAAAAAAGATAATTTTTTTATAATAATAATAATAATAATAATAGCAACAACTTTTGAGCGCGTGTTTGTTATGCGTCGTTGGAGGAAGGGTCGTTCGACGTGCGTCTCAAATACATATCGTTTTGTCGCGTTTTTACACATTTTATGCTTGTCTTCCAGCTTATCCATGTTGCTACACGTCTGAGTTTTATTCAATGTGTCAAGAGCAAATTTCTGGTCCTGAAACAACACCCACACGAGTTTCGAGGTCACGTGATCTTTCTGTTCCGATTATTCACTATTTGAACGGCGACTGAATCGAAAAATGGCGGGAGTCGCTCGAACGAGTATGGATGTGTGCCTCTCTCTGGTTGTGTCAAGACAAACAATTCCCACCTTTTCTCACCAGGAGAATTGGCAGATTGAACTCTTTCGATTTTAGATAAGAGTAAAACGTAAAGAATATCTATCTATCTATCTATCTATCTATCTATCTATCTATCTATCTATCTATCTATCTATCTATCTTCAGCAACAGTTTATATATATATATATATATATATATATATATATATATAAGAAACTATACACAAGGTTTAAAACTCATTTAAAAGATAATAGATTAAATTTAATATCTCCAATAAGAAAAATACTTTATGAATTATTATAATAAAAATGAAAACAGTTCTTGTAAAAGTTCATTATTCATTGCAAAAATCTTCTTAAGTCAATAATACTGTGTATAATATATATTATTCATAAAAGCAATTAAAGGCTTTTTTAATAAAATAATGTCTTAGTTTTATTGCATTTTATATTTTACAATTTAAAGCCGATTTTTTTGTAAATGGGGGTTCTGTTAGACAAAAATATTAAATGATTTAAATTTTCCAAGAATATGTCTTTCTAGCTTATATAAACATTATCATTAAGTTCTACAAAAATTAATTTCTTGAAATTTCATGAATTAAATAATTGTGGCATAACATAACATATGTAAAAAAAATTAACAAGATTTTCTAAAAACATATGTAATTTTAATTTAA
>JBBBDQ010001659.1:335000-457500 GCA_037127315.1 Ascarosepion bandense | reverse complement strand
ATCTATCTATCTATCAATATCTATCTATCTATCTATCTATCTATCTATCTATCTATCTAGCTATCTATCTATCTAAGTCTTTTAATATCTATCTATCTATCTATCTATCTATCTATCTCAGTCTTTTAATATCTTTTTTTTTTTTTTTTAATCATCTCACCCCAAGCAAGGCATTCCACTGCCACTATTGCGCATGGGGCTACATAGGGGAAGGTAAAGAGAAGGAGTGGATAGACATAGGGAATGTCAGGAGAAAGGTGATAGATGAGTAAGGATAGCGAGGATGAGTGTCGAGCAGGTTAGTGTGTTAGGAGGTATCTATTGACCTTACATTTAAACTCCTGGAGATTGTAGCCGTCGGGGAAGCAATCGTTTGGAAGAGAATTCCACAGTCGGGAAGTGCGAGGAAAGAAACTGTTGGAGTAGAAGTTACGGCTGCATTTTATCGGTTTCACTGTAAAAGGGTGGGATCTAGTTGCTAATCTAGTATCTCGTGCAAATTCGTATTTAGGGGGCACCAGTGATCTAAGTTCATCGGAGCAGAAGCCGTGAAAGTATTTATAGAAGAGACACAGCGAAGCCACGTCTCGCCGGTGAGAGAGAGACTGCAGGCGGTCTGCCAAGTCGGTATCTATCACATTACAGACCCTCCTCTGAACCTTATCGAGAAGCCCGAGGAGAACAGCAGGGGCACCCGACCAGATATGGCAGCAGTATTCAATGCACGGGCGGATGGTAGATTTGTAAATGTGCAGGATAGATTTAGACGGAAAAAACTTCCGGGCCCTACACAGAGAACCGACTTTCATAGCAGCGGATTTAGCAATGGATTCGATATAGTCATTCCATTTGAGGTCCGCTGAAAGTGTGAGACCAAGGAGGCGTAGTGTTTTACTCTCTGGGAGGCAAGCCTGGTCCATGCTAATGGGAGGTAGGTGAGATTGTCGATGATGGTTAATTGACAGTAGCTTCGTTTTAGAAGCATTAAAATTTACTAGCCATTTCTTACCCCAGTCCAATATGGATTGGAGGTCTTTTTCAATCTCGGCTGCAAGTTTAGCTTTGACGCCTACACCATATTTTTGTTGGAGGCGAGTGTAAACTGTGGTGTCATCGGCGTACAAACCTATTTGGGTTCTTATGGAATCAGGGAGATCATTAATATATCTATCTATCTATCTATCTATCTATCTATCTATCTATCTATCTATCTATCTATCTATCTCAGTCTTTTAATATCTATCTATCTATCTATCTATCTATCTATCTATCTATCTAAACGCTGGTAGTAAGACGCACCCCCTCTAAAAGCTGACGCTACACAATTGACCCAGTTAATTTATCTATATCCGTATGCAAACTCAATTACATACACATAGACAGGTAAGCACGTCCTTGTGCGAGCATACACTGTTTATACTTATGCACGGGCAACCGCATACAAAAAGCACAAAAAGCATATGTAATAATACATATAAGTATGCATGTAAAATGTTTCCGTGCGCACGCGCACACATACATGCAGACACACGCATATATATATATATATATATATGCTCACACACACACACACACACACATATATATATATATATATATA
This sequence comes from Ascarosepion bandense, assembly GCA_037127315.1. Taxonomy (NCBI): domain Eukaryota; kingdom Metazoa; phylum Mollusca; class Cephalopoda; order Sepiida; family Sepiidae; genus Ascarosepion; species Ascarosepion bandense. The sequence goes on along the minus strand of JBBBDQ010001659.1, from coordinate 455,900 downwards.
TATATTTAATAACTATAGTAATTATAACAACATTAATAGTAACAGAAATAATTCTGCTAATACTAGTAATAGTAATACTATAATTTAGATCGTCTTGAAAAACCCACCGAGGACGAACTCGGAGGGAAAAGGAGGGGAAGTAAAAAAAGAAACAAACGAAATACATGAACAAAAAGTCAAATACTCGTAGGAAAGAAAAAAAAAACCCAAGACGAAAACCCTAACACTAAAGCGCTCAATACGAGCCATCTTACCCTGACGAGCCGAAGGGTGAAACCTAGGTAGGTTTGTTGGCTCTTGCATAGATTTTATATATATATATATATATATATATATATATATATATATATATATATATATATATAATTATTTAATCAGTTAGTTTTTGGTCATAATTAAATTAGATCAGTACATAATTGTAGTAAAAGTGTTCAATACAATTATATTTCAGAACTTTTGAATATTTTTCATTTGGAAAACGAGTTTTTTCGCGCCACTGGTTTCTACCTTTTTTGTGTCGAATTACAATAACTGATTTTACCGTTTTATATATATATATATATGAAAAAAAAAAAAACGCTCACGTAACAGGAATCTTTTATGAACGCGCAATTTTTAAAATTAGTAGAAGTTACTTAAAAGTTTTAGAACTCTTTCATCCATGATTGTATGATCCGAATAGGTATTTGTTGATATGGTTACACTTGATGTATGTATTTTTCTATAAATTTAAACGATACTAGCAGACAGACAGCACAATATTATTATATGAAGTTCGTCTAAGGGCCAAACAAGCAGTCGGAGTAATATTCCTTAATTCGTTTCGACTAATATATATATATATATATATAGTACTGTGCAAAAGTATTAGGACAAGAACTGTTTTATCTTTTAGGCGGCATACAGACAGAAAATAAACACTTTAATTCAAGTAATTTTATTTGATTTACTCAACAAATTCTTTAACAATATTTGTTGCAAAATAAATTTAATATTTAGTATAACAGCCTTTTGTTTTGATCACAGCCTTCATTCTGTTAGGCATTGACATCACAAGCTTCTTCAATGTATCTAATGCTATCTCCTGTTAAGCAGCTTGTATTTGTTCCCAAAGTGTGTCCTGCGAAGTAACATTAGATTTATCAATTTTTTATCCAAAATATCCCATAGCTGTTCAGTAGAATTGAGATCAGTGCTTTGTGGGGTCCAATTCAAATTCCGCGCCTTCCTTCCTCTTCCTTTTTAGTTAAATAATTCTTACAAAGGTTTGGCTTTTCAGCCTGTATTTGAATTTCAGTGAGGTTTTTAGGAAAATCACCCCTGTCCTAACATTTTTACACTCTGCCAGTTGTGTGCAAAAGTGTTAAAATAGGGGTGATTTTAAACTTTATTTTGATGCTATTTTATCATAAAAGATAAAATAGTTATTGTCCTAATACTTTTGCACAGTACTGTATATATATATATATATATATATATATATATATATATGAATAATTGATGGATTTTGTATCTTGAATCTGACATCATTTTATTACTTTAAATGTCCTTTTTAGTGAATACCTTTATTTGAGTAGCCACTCCATTTATTTTAGAGAAGCCGGTAAATGAAATAAAATACTGTTTTAAATTTAACTAAATTTCTACTTAAATACGAGTAACCTCTAAGATCAATTTTATCAACATTAACAACAATAATAATACTAGAAATCAATACACCCATTTCTTTTTGGTGACGGGTATTTTCAAAATATAGACAATCATAGCTCTCCACAACTTTCTCGCGTGGCTCTTAACAGCTTTTTTCATTTTGATAACGCCACTTCGCGACACATGTTCCGCCATCCATTCCCACATGCTCGTCAGCTAAGTGGCTCACAGCCTTCCACTATCTCTCTTGCCCTCAATATGCCCCGTGAGGGTTAAGTTTCACAAACCCTTCTTCCTCATTATGTGTCCAAGGAATTTCAACTGTTTCTTCCTGGTTCTGTGTATAAGTGTTCTTTCTGTTGCCCTTTTCTTTAAGATTTTCTTGTTGTTTACTCGTCCTCTCCATGGTATTTTCAGTATCCTTCTGTAGAAGCTCATTTCTATATCTTACAGTTTTCTCCTCATTCGTCGGGAGAGTATGTTTGTTGCGGTGAAGGTGTGGCTCATGACGTAAAAATGGTTGTTTGTTTGAATAGTCACAAAAATGGTTGTCTCCACTTTGAACATGTGAATGGGATGGTAGATTATGGGTAGATAATAAGATTAATGTATTTAGATGTATGATTGTAAAATGCTCAATATATACATACATATACATATATACATTATATATATATATATTGTAATTTTGTTATTACAATGGTTTATAAAAGCATTATATCACTACACACAAATTTACACATTTCAGAACAATACTGTCCTTCTTCAAGAAATATGTTAAAACATATATCATTAATGTGAAGAAAATTGTCAGTTAACTAAGCATAGTTATTTCCATCATGCCGACTTTGAAGTTTCGTGAGGGCATTATTGTAATGTCTTCACTCCTCAGGATCATTTTGTTTTTCTTAGGAGGCATATATATATATATATATATATATATATATATATATAATTTATTAAACTGTCAGTTTGAAATATGCACCTGATGATTGCATAACGCATGAAACTCCGAGTCGTGCCAAAGACGTAGGATAATATATATATATATATATATATATATATAGAGAGAGAGAGAGAGAGAGAGATGTTCATACACAGATGATGAAGAATTTCTGTTATTCTCTTTTTTAAAACCAGTGCAGGTTTGGTTCTGCTGGTGAAAGTTGTCTTAAATTTATTAGATTGAGTCATAATTCCCATTTTTGTTTATCAACTTTATTCTTCCAGAAACGAACTGCAATAACATTTTATTCATCTATATCGCCCGGTTCACACTCCACCCACGTCTATTGAACAGGTGAAGAGGTTCATCCTTTGTTTCCTGTTTAGGATGCGGTTTCCGGTTTTCTCTTTTCCAATCTTCTCACTTTTTTTTTCTTTCTATTTTTTCAATTGGAGTAGATGGGCTAAACTATCGCCTGGTTCACACTCCACCCACGTCTGTTGAACAGGTGAAGAGGCTCATCCCTTGTTTCCTGTTTAGGATGCGGTTTCCGGTTTTCTCTTTTCCAATCTTTTCACTCCTATGTAGCCCCCTGCACATCAGTGGCGTTACCGCCTTGCTCGGGGTGATATGATTAAAAAAAACAAACAAACAAACCTCTTTTTGCAATAACTTGTTGTCACTTATCAGGCAGTTCTCTTCGAAAACGTTTCGATTGAAATTCAATAAGTTTCGATATGAAAAAGGTGTGGAATCTGATTTCCATCAGAGAAAAATTTTCCCATCAATGCGTTTGACTGCGATCGAATAAAAGTGACAAAAAAAAAAAAAATGGAAGGTTCAAATGAATATGGCGGGTGTGGCAGAAAAGAAAAACAGAATCTCAATTTTGTTTCCTGTGCAATACTCACTGTTTGATGCTTCGTTGTCATGGGTAACATTTTTTTCTTTTTTTCTCTGTTGATGAGCACAAACGCGCTTTTCAATTAAAATTGTATAGACATGTTGCAGGTGCTGAACGTAAAAATGTGCATTTAGTTTTTTATTGCATTTTAAGAACTCTAAATGAATAATACAACTCAACTATAAAATTAGTTCTCCTTTCTTTCTCCTTCTCTTCCTCCTTATTCTCTCCCCACTCCTTGTCATTCTCTTGATCCTCTTCCTTTTTTTCATCCTCATCCTTTTTCTTCGCCTCTTCCTACTCCTCATCCGTCTCTTCATCCTTTTCCTTATCCCCTTTTACTTATCCCCTTTCTCCTTCTTCTTCTCCTCCTCCTCTTCTTTCCCCCTTTTATCCTCTTCCTTCACATTCTTTGCGTTTCTTCCATAGAATGGATAGGGGTGCGTTGTAGACACCATTGCCATTTTGCGTTGAGCATTGCTGTATGTAATGTAACCTGTTTTTCATCACTTGTTATGATATGTTTCCGAGGGACGCTCGATTCCTCTATTGTAAAAGAAGACTTGTCTCGATGGATAAACGTTGCGCTTTGATCTTTTTGCCCAGAGCGAGTGGAGCCAATGCACCTAACTTGCTGACTTTCTAAGTGTGATCCGTTTAACATCTCTGCTAGTTCTCGAGTACGTTGCCGTGGATTGTTTTCCACTTATGACACTTCATCGTCAAAGCTTGATAAAAGTCCCGGTTTCGGTTCATCTTCCAGCTACGTTTCTCCAGAACGATACTTTGCAGATCAATTTCATGCTAAACTAACTCCTTGAACATGAACGCGACATATTTTCTATGGCGTCATTCCTTTGACTTGAATTCCAATAACGTTATGTGACGTAAATGCCTTCAAATGGGGTTAAGATATTTATTCATTAATCCACTATATAAGCTGCCACTGCTGTGCAAAAAGCTAAGCTATGTTAGTGTCCACCAAATTGAGTCTTAGCTACTACATATGATTAGTGGATGTGCGTTGTGGTGCAGTGGATATCGGCTCGGAACGAGAAATCGGGGAGCCGAGTCCGAATTCAAGTTGAATTCATTGGATTCAATTCCGCGCAAATACCCTTGGGAAAAGGTATTAATCTGTCTCCAGTCAAGACAGACTGGGTTCTATAGCTTTGGATGTTAACCAGTCTACGACAGAAAGTAACGGCAATCTACTGCGGGATAATTTTCTGTCGAGTCAGTCATGTCTCTTTCGAGACATGATCGCCCAAACGTGTTTCACGTATGGCACTTAACTGACATATGATTAGTAGTTAGAATGATGCATTCGTCATTACAACTGGTTCTCAATGATACATTCGTCATTAAAGCTGGTTCTCAATGATACATTCGTCATTACAGCTGGTTCTCAATGATACATTCGTCATTACAGCTGGTTCTCAATGATACATTCGTCATTACAGCTGGTTCTCAATGATACATTCGTCATTACAACTGGTTCCCAATAATACATCAGTAATTACAACTTGTTTACTATAAAACGCAACCAGTTCACAATGGTACTTCTTCATTAAAACTGGTTCACAATGACACAGTCGCTATTACAACTAGTTCACAATGATACATACATCATTACAACTCATTCAGAATGATATATTTGTCATTAAAAATGGTTTACCATGATACATTCTTCATCACAGCTGCCTCATAATGATACATTTTCGTTGTAACTGGTTTACAATGATACATTCCTCATTACAGCTGGTTCGCAATAATACAGCCGTCATTAAAATTGATTCACAATCATTCATTAGTTATTACAATTGGCTCACAATGATATTCATTATTGCAACTGGTTCACAGTGATACATTTGCCATTACCACTGGTTCACTATGACACAGTCGTTGTTAAAAGTGGTTCACAATGATACATTTCATTACAACTAGTTCACTATGATACAGTCTTTGTTACAACTGGTTCAAATTGATACATTTATACATTACAACTGATTCACAATGATATATTTACCCATCAGAACTGGTTCACAACGATACATTTGTTATTACAATCAGTACACAATGATACACTCTTCATTACAACTGGCTTACAAAGATACAGTCGTCATTATAATTGGTTTAACTCTCTCTCTCTCTCTCTCTCTCTCTCTCTCTCTCTGTGTGTTTGTGTGTGTGTATAATATGCATAAGAGCAATAATTAGTTATGACAAAGTATGCTATTGATAAATTAAAGATCCTAATATATATATATATATATATATATATATATATATATTAAAAGAGCTCAATATCAAGTTTAGTGCGTATGTAAATATACAACTGACCACTGAGGTGTCGACAGTCTGTTTCATGCTTAAAAACAATCTCCTGGCTTTTGGTTAAAAACTAACCAAACCCTTTCAAACTTCTTAGAAAAATATGCGTCCTCCGGCAAGATTCGAGCCTGTCGAATTTAAACCACTACATATATATATAGAGAGATAGATAGATAGATAGATAGATAGATAGATAGATAGATAGTGTTGGGTCGTGACAGTGTTTAGCGCCAATATTGTTGTTGATTTTTAGTAGTTTTACTGATAGAAGGTATTTTGGTAAGCAGGGTGTTTATCGTAAAGTGCTCGATATTGGGGTGGAGATAGAGCGTTGCATTAAACCATGCAAGGAATTTGTCACCTTTACTTGAGCAGGTTCATGTCGACTTAGAAGTTTCGTGAAGTCAATGTTATAATGTCATCACTCATCAGGAAAAAATTCCTGATGAGTGACGATAGAACGATATATATATATATATATATATATATATATATATATATATATATAGAGAGAGAGAGAGAGAGAGAGAGAGAGCGAACGCATTACAGTTATTAATCCTAGTAGTAAATACATGCATTATAAGTGCATGTCTTTGGCTATAGTGGAGTCTTGAATTCAAAGTTTATTTCGATCTTGCGTGTGTACGCGCCCACTAATATCATGTGCTATATAAAATCAACAACTACTACTCATAGTAAAAAAAGATATATATATATATATAAAAGAGATGCGGAGAGGAAAGAAAAAGAGAAGCAAGAAAAAAAAAGACTGACAAAGAGGATGAGTGGAAGAAGAAGGAGGGAGGAAGAGGATATTTAGATAAAGATAAAAAGAGACAATTATTGTTGGTATATGTAGTACGTGCGTATTTGACTAGGTAAAAGTATTGTGTATGTATGCATGTGTTTAAGAGAGAGAAGGTGAGAGATGAAGTGTGAGAGGAGAGGCGAGAAAAGGAGGGAGTCTTTAAAAAATTGTGAATGCAAGGGCCTGTTTAAAAAAAGCATACCACCGCTCCTGTAACAGTGGCTCTTGATGTGTAAATCCGTGTGCAACTCCGTATCATCTGAGCATTAAGGAATACGTACGTCTGTCTTCGTACTTAAAATATGAACAAATAGATAGATAGACAGATAGATAGATAGATAGATAGATAGATAGATGAAGAATAGACTGATAGATAGATAGATAGATCGATCGATCGATCGATCGATAGATAGATCGATTGATCGATAGATAGATAGATAGATAGATAGATAGATAGATAGATAGATGAAGAATAGACTGAGATAGATAGATAGATAGATAGATAGATAGATAGATAGATAGATAGATAGATGTGGTTGGTTCGTTGCATATACCATTATTATATGAATATGCGCACGCTTCTATGTGTTATCAAAAATCCTTTGTCACTGAGAGTTGCATACGTGCGCCTCGTCGCATGTTGCGTTATATGTGTAGCAGTTCTGCACGTATTGTGTGCATTCATTGTATAACGATCATCAGCATATGTATATATGCATACGTGTTTCTTTCTCTTCTCTATATATATTGTGTGTATTTTGGCAGCGTTTTTTCATAATATCAGGGGAGAGATGAAGTGTGAGTGGGGAGGCGAGAAAAGGAGGGAGTTTTTAAAAAATTGTGAATGCAAAGGCCTGTTTTATAAAAAAGCATCCCACCGTTCTTGTAACAGTGACTCTACGAATGTGTCATGTAAGCCGAAAGCTCAGACCTGATCAAAAATCAACAATTACTGCGATTTTTTGTCTTATAATGATAGCACTATCAAGTTTATCAGACTATACGAAAGGATCCTGCATAAAATAAATAGACAAAACTTGTCTATATTATTCAACGAAACCTATATATATATATATATAATTTGGAAACGATATATATATATTATGAATAATAATAATAATAATAATAATAATAATAATAGTTTTCTATTGCCCGGTTCACACTCCACCCACGTCTATTGAACAGGTTAAGAGGCTCACCCTCGTTCCCTGTTTAGGATGTGGTTTCCGGCTTTCTCTTTTCCAATCTTTTCACTATTATGTAGCCCCCTGCACATCAGTGACGTTACCGCCTTGCTCGGGGTGATACGATTAAAAAAAAAAAAGAAAAAAAAAAGAAAAAAAAAAGATATATATAATGCATAATAATGACACAAATGCCAATTTGTCTGTTTAAGCGCTTTGTGACAAGCACATACGTCACAGTGTACAGTTTTTGAACGTGTTTATTTTCCCGCCATTGAAGAGTCATTCTTGGGCTTGATTTGCTGTTGAACTACGCTCGCTTTCTCACAAGGTCATACATGGGAAGCCTTTTACTGGGAAACGAACTCACTGTCAACAGCTTGTGCCACACCCCTCTGTTGGTGTTTTTGAATGTATTGACATCTTATCTACTAAGCTTAGTAATGTCACAGTCATAGAGAGTCTAGTAAGGATCGAACCCATGATACTAACGAATTCTGGGAGGTGAGACTGATAAGCATTTTAATGCGTTTGTGACTGCGATCGAGTAGCGTTCCTACACCTGCTGGTGTTTATATTGCGCATGCGTGCGTATGAACCAGATCACAATATTGCAAATATATGTATGCGGTGCAAATATTGCATAATGTATATTTAGTTGTTTTGCACGTACCTATTGGATGGTGGAATGAGAAATCGGAGAGCCGAATTCCAGTCGATCACATTATAGTCACTTACACGCAAATACGAATGGGGAAGTTATGAAAATAATTTGAGTAGATAGACTAAACGATCGCCCGGTTCACACTCCACCCACGTCTATTGAACGGGTGAAGAGGCTCATCCCTTGTTTCCTGTTTAGGATGTGGTTTCCGGCTTTCTCTTTTCCAATCTTTTCACTCTTACGTAGCCCCTGCACATCAGTGACGTTACCGCCTTGCTCGGGGTGATATGATTAAAAAAAAATCTCTGTGGGTTAAATAGAAGAACAGACTGCTCACAATAGCCTTGGTTGGAAATGCGCCCAGGAGAAGGAAAACTCTGAAGTTAAATCTGGAGAGGGCTGGTCTCCGTCAGGCTATCTTGCTCAAGAAACATCAATGCTGTCACGGGTTCAGCACGTGTGTTGTCCCTACAACCCTCAGAGGTTACGAAATTCATGATTGTGATATATATATATAGTCATCCGCAGACAGATCTGTTTCGCTGTATCACAGCTCATCAGTACAGTTAGGTTAGGATTGAAACCCGACCGAATTGGCGTCAGTTGGCGATTTTACCTTTGGGCTATGGGCGCTCGGTTATGTGTGTGTGTGCGTGTGTGTGTGTGTTTTCTACACTATATATATATGTATATATATAGTGTAGAAAATGTATGTGCGTTTGTTATTGTGCACAAAAACAGGCATCATGTGCGTGTAGGATCATGTGTGTTTGCGTGTACAGGATGCGATGGTTAAATTGTCGTATAAATACAGCAAAACTGAAAATATCACTGATATATCATTTTAACAGATATATTTACCAAAATTACACAAAAGCATCGTGAAACACTACAGAGTGAATCTATTCCATAAAATCTTTGTTGTTACAAGGAGTTTGTTGGTCTCTCGCTTAATTGCGCCCCACACATAATAATCAAGGGGCGGGTTAGGTGGCAAAATGTAGAGGGTGATGTGTTAGCGGAAATTGTCTGATATACGTGATTAGGTTCTCCTGCTTGTGTGGCATGGTGCAGGGTCCTGTTGCCAGACATAAGGTGTTCTAGCAGTCACGCTCTGAACTAAGGGCAGCACTATATTCACTATGGGAAAATGAATGAAGGCATAACGTCACCATCTGTGGTTATCAGTCCAAACACCTTTGCAGTCACCATTAGACTCAGCCAACTCTTTCCGAATATGCTGCACTGTCCTCGGATCGACACCTAAACTCTGAAATGTTCGTATTGGAGTTATTCGGTGAAAATGTCAAGCAGTACACCATACTGTTTCCAGAGTTAATTGCGTCATGGTGATCTTTTTCTCATAAATGGTGCCCAACTGAACCAACTATTTTGTGCAGTCGACAAAATAAAAAAAACAACGCGCATGCGCGAAATTAAAAACATAAATTGTTAACAATTTACCCATGTGTGTGTGTGTGTGTGTGTGTGTGTGTGTGTGTGTGTGTGTGTGTGTGATAATATTCATCTATATGTGTGTGGGTAACATACTTCTGGGCCCATGTGATCACTGTATATTTATTGTGTGCGGATATGTGTCCTCTGTGTTTTAAGTCCGAGTAACTTTGTTCTAAGTGCTTGCATATGTTCGCATATAAAAGAATGGCGTGTAGCTGACGAAGGTACTTGTAATTTTTTTCTACATATAGGAAGGTTACATGCGATAAATCCACGAGTGGATGCGAACAAGCACATCTACTTAATATAGTTTATTCATGTACAATCTACACATTTATTCAGCAGGTGTACGAATTTATAGGTGAACGAACGAATATATTTTCATGGCTTCTGCTCTGACGAACTTAAGTCACTGGTGCCCCCGCCACTAGAATTTATTCGTGCAACCAGACTGGTAACAAGGTCCCACCCATTTCAAGCTAGATCAACCAAACACAGCCGACAATTCTACTACATCAGCTTTTTTTCTCGCACTTCCTGCCTGTGGAACTCCCTTCCGTATACTTGCTTTCTTGATGACTACAACCTCCAGGAATTTAAATGCACTGTCAATTCCCATCTCTTATCCACTTGACTCCAGTCCTTTCTACATCATCCTGTGTATCTTGTTCTTTTCCTTTCTCTCTACCTTCGCAACTGTCTTCATTCCTGTCTTCCCATTCTTCTCTTGCCCCTTCTCTGACACCCCCTGTAACTTGTTCATCTTTCTTTTTACTCTCCTCCTGCCTAAACTTTAACGTTTTTGTAGCCCCCTGCGCATCAGTGGCGGTACCACCTTGCTTGGGGTGAAACGAAAAAGAAAAAAAAAGAAAAAAAGAGGATTTAAAAATATATAAATTGTGTATATTTGCGAGCATGGCAGTGAATGCTTGACGATTGCCTCAAAGATACAGAAGAGACTGGAAGCGTTATACTAAATTCTACTGAGAATACAATGGTTAGAAAACGGAAAACGAGGAAGTTTTAAGGAGAATAGGAGCTACAAAGAAACTGTTACTAAGTATAAGAAAGAGACAGGACATATAATGAGGAAAGAGGGCTTGAAGAAATTAACACCTAAGGGTACATTGAAAACAAAGGAAATAAAGTTGGAGGTACAGGGAGTAAACGATTTAACGATTATGTGATTTTCTAAACGTAGTTAAGATGTGGCACAGGGACAAATGTATGGAACATCCTGTGAGATTCGAACTCACTATTCAGTCATAATTGTTGTAGCCAGAAAGTGTTTTTTAACCATTACACCACGTCAAGGTGTCCAAATGATTTTCTAAGCGTAGCTTAGATGTCGCAAAAGACCGAAAATATAGGGCACTTAGTGAGGATCTAACTCACTACGCAGTCGTAACTGTTATAGCGAGACAAGCTTGACAAATATTACACCGCGTCGAGGTACCCAAACGATTAAACGATTTTGATTTAGTGAATAACGCAACAAAGTCCATAAAGCTACAAATGATAGGAAGCTATGGAGAGTCATATTCGTTCCCATCCTGCAAAGATATGGCATGTAATAATAATAATAATAATAATAATAATATAGGGGCATACCTTTACGCGAAGAAGAACATATATGTAACATATATGTAACATATATGTTACATATATGTAACATATATGTAACATATATGTAACATATATGTAACTCCTTGCGTCTGTACTTCTTTGTTAAAGATTAAACAAGTGACCAAGGAAACATTCACTATTATAGATATACTAGCAGTATAGCCCGACGTTGCTTGGGTGTAATGAAAGCTTTAAAACTAATCCATGGTCCTGTAGCTCAGACTCTTTGGACGTTGACACGAAAGACTAAAAAGCAATAGTTGTTTCCAGTTAAAGCGAAACCGTAGACTGAAAGAAAAATGAATGGATGTAAGTCAAATTTTGATTTCCTGGTATCGATATCAGATAAGTTTTTTTGACGTAAACTGAATTTTGAAGGCTAAATAAGTCCTCTGAGTAAATGGTATCATGGCTAAGACTAAGAACTACAATTATACCTACTTAGAGTCAAACCCGAAGCAAAAACAAAAATAAAAGGGTTGAAAAAAAAAAAAATACGGACATACAGGCAGATAAACAGACACACACACAAAAATCTTGCCTTTTATATATATGTATATTATCGATTTTCTGTACTATTGTCAGAAGCGCAACCTTGAAACTTCTGAATATCATTTCTTATGTCTTTGTCTATGAGTGTATCAAATTTGATTAAAATTGGACCTTCCTTCTATAACCCAATTTTTTTCGATTATCGATTTTCGATATTTATCAACACAAAACCTAGCTAAGAACATTTATAAATGGAACTTTGTCTCTGTGTGTATCTGTGTGTCTCCGTTAATTATAGATTCCGAAACGGCAGAACCGATTTTCTTGACTGTGTAGATTTTCAAGAAAATCGGTTCTGCCGTTTCAGAATCTATAATTAACGTAGACACACAGACACAGACACACACACAGAGACAAAGTTCTATTTATAAATAAGTTTAGATAACATCTCTATTTCAAAAGAAAACGTACTCTCAAATTATCACGATCGAGCACCCCGATGCTAGTGGATGCCTATCACTGCTGGACTTCAAGCTTAAAATATCGGTTAGAGGTGAAGTCCACACCGATTTCTACAAAAAGCCTGCCAGCAGGGATATGTATGTCCACTACCGATCCGCCCTCCCTCTCAGCGCTAAGACCGGCTACATCAATAACGAACTCGCACGTATCCGAAAGAAATGCAGCAAAGGCGAACACGTTAACACCCACACTGCATTCTTCAAGAAAACACTGGTGACTAACGGTTACCCACATTCCTTTGTGGATCGCCTAGAACGGATGGGTAGTAGGGGCCCAAGGCGCCACACCCTATCTAACACCTGCTTCCTGAGGTTACCACACTTCAGCGAATATATAACATCAAAAATACGTCGAGCTATCCGCAGAGATTAGACATACAGCTGGCACACTACAGCCCCACTCTTCGCAGACACCTCAACCCCAACCACAGAATAAACAACAACACCACATGCACACTAACCAACTGCCCTATTGCAGGCACCGGTATATACCACCAGTTGTATACCGCATACAATGCGCCAAATGCGATGCATTCTATGTCGGCAGCACTACAAGACATCTACACATTAGAATAAAAGAACATCTCCACACACAAGCGTCGTCATTCCAAAAACATTTTTTAAAAATGCAAAAATAAGGACAAAACCATAACCGTTAATATCTTGGCTAAGGAACGCAACATAGGTAACCTACGCATTAAAGAATCCCTAATAATATCTAAATTACAGCCGCTAATTAATAGTCGCCAAGAATTAAACCTAGATTACATAACAATATAGACAACACCAAGACGCACACAACATGCACCTAACACAACAACAAAGGTCACACACACACACGCAATCAGTAACAATAACCACACACACTTCTTCTTCCCTCATAACAAACCGCTAACCAGGCTAAAGCACACGCGCGCGCGCGCACACACACACACTCACACACACACACACACACAGATAAATAAAATAAGATAGATTTAATTACAATACTACACATAGCCTTTACACACAGAAAAAACAGTTACAATAACCACGCTAACACATTTTCTCCACCCCCCCGATCTGTAGTAGCAGAGGTGCCCATAACAAACCATGTACCAGGACAGAACACACACACACACACACACACACACACACACACACACACACACACACACATAAAAGTAGATTCAATTACAGCACACACAACGAGCAAACACCACCAGATAAATCAGGCAGATAAGACAACAACAACAGCAATGTAACTGATATTTTTGACCCGGTCAAAGTCACATCAACTCCCAGATCCTACGAACTGATTCCATCAGACAAAAAAAAAACCAACTTGAATACACACACACACACACACACACACACACACACACACACACACCCCATTAGACCATAAAAATCAACTAGAACGCACACAGATACACACTCGCACACACACACACACGCACACATACATACACGCACACATTTACAGCAGCAGTGGATAAAGCCAGCCATTCATAGATGGGTAGCTAAAAAGCACGGTCATTCTGAGGATTTCTCTGTCATACTGATGATGAGATTATAGTCTCGAAATATCAAACAGGTCATACAAACACTTCCTGACCTTCCTTTACTTCATTCAACGCATTGTGACAGCCTTCAAGACATAACACATACAAGTACTCTCAAATAGTTTTTAACTATATCCAGTGCCAGATTTTTAACAGACTGAAGCCTAGTGTCTCAAAATGTAGGGTGCTTCCAGCCACAGTGTATTTTAACCCTGTCATAGGCCTTTCTTACATATGCTGTCATAATGCATTGCAGACTCTAACTAACCCTTCAATAATTTTGAACAATCATCATCCTCGGCTTTATTGAAATTGTTTTATTTAAGACTCTTCCATTTCCCTCTACTCGTGAGAATGGGGGATTTGGAGGGACCTAACAAATAGAATAGCTTTGGGCTTCTCTTGGAAATGGCTCATAAATTTTAATGCTCTCTTTTAACTACCAGAGAGAAACTTTTCTACCAGCCACCAGAGTGGATGACGCTAGTCTCCTGGAGAGCAACGCACTGTGCTTTCTTGGCCTTACTTTTTCAACTGACCTGAAGTGGAATGACTAAATTGAATCAATAGCTGCATCTACTGTTAAGAAGGTTGGGTCACTGTGTCGGACCAGAAATTTTTTCTCGTCTAAATCCATCTTAACCATTTAAAAATCTACCCTTCATCTGTTCATTGAATACTGCTGCCATATCTGGTCGGGTTCATTTGCTATTCATCTTGCGGTTCTCGACAAAATCCAAAGAATGATCTGCAATGTAATCGATCCCGACCTGGAATCTCAACTTCAGTCACTTTCTCATCGATGGATTGTGGCTTCTATTTTTATATTTTTGCAAATATTTTCATGGCAACTGCTCTGGAGAGCTTTTATTACCCCTGGACCCCGACCACACGAATTTAACCCTGCTACTAGATTGGCATTTAGGTCCCACTCTTTTATCGTTGAAACAATTAAATGTAACCGACTTTTCTACTCCATCAGTTTCTTTTCTCGTACTTCCCACCTTTTTGAACTCCCTCCCGTTTATTTGCTTCCCTGATATCTACAATCTCCAAAAATTTAAACGCAGTGTCAACTGTCATCTTCTGTCTCCTTGAATCCTATCCATCATTTAACCTTTCTTCGACACTCCCTATACCCATTTCTTTAATTCACTGTACCCACTGTGCACTAGTGGCGGTCCCGACTTGCTTAAAGTTATATGATTAAAGGGGAAAAAAATCGACCCTTGGTATATCAATTTAAAAAGAAGAAAACAAAAAGCCTAGTATCGAAAAATAAAAATGGTTTGAAATATCAATAAAATCAGACTTTAAATTTTGATGACAACGTGTATGCTTGTTTCTTTTTTTCTAATAAATTGTAATAAAATTTAAATATTAAATAGCAGAACGATACTTGCTAGGGTAGAGGTCCCCGAAGTGTTCGATATCAGCTTCTGGGATTCGATGAGACGATCCAGTGGTTGGGGGTGAGGGAGTTGATAATTTCCTGGGGACTCAAAAGAGGTTCGATAAATGCCTGCAGGGCAAAAGTGGATCGGTAAATAAATCATAGTGCCTTACGACTAAAACTTACTAATTTTCAACCAAATAACAATGCCCTTACCAAACACACCCTTCCTCATTAATGATGTCAACCAATTCGACAAAAAAGTATAGCAAACTACCTTTTTAATATATTAATTTTTATAGCCCATCCTTTATGAAATCATCATCAATTAATTAATAAATTAATTTTTTAAGACAATTTTTTTTTATATATCTCTTAAGCTGGGGTTTCCAGGGATTCTTTCAATGTGTTTTGTTCCATTAGTGCACCTACTATCACTGGTACGATTCTTGTTTTTAATTTCCACATTTTTTTTTATTTCAATTTCCAGGTCTTTATATTTTGACAGTTTTTCAAATTCCTTGGTTGCTATGTTATAATCCGCTGAACAAGCTATATAAATTAATAGGAAAGTTTTTTCTTTCTTGTTTTTAACAACAATGTTCGGCCTATTTGCTTCAATTTTTCTGTCTTTTATTATTATTATTATTATTATTATTATTATTATTATTATTATTATTATTATTATTATGTCATTTTTCATCATATTTCGATTTCTGCTTTGGTCTCACTACCAATCAAGTCTGCAGGGAGACCTAAGGCAGGTCGTGGCCTGTTGTTATGGCCCCATTTCATGTTTTTCTATCTTCCCTATCATCCCTAGCGTTACATAAATTATTATTATTATTATTATTATTATTATTATTATTATTATTAAAACAATCAATCACGCCTGGTACATAAAGAAAACTAGAAACTGAAGAAGGGACAACAAAACAAGGCTAAAGAGAATTTTATCGAGAAACAATAAGGAATTCCTCCCCTTAAATAAAAAAAAATATATTATTATTGATATTTTCTATACATGCCTGGAGATCGATTAAAGATCAAAGATTTCTTGAAAAAGTCGATCGTTTAAAAAGTTTGCTCCCTACCCTCACCGTTTTAGGGAGAAAGATCCTCAGCTTATGGAACAGAAAATGAGTTTTCGAGAGATTTAAGAAAAATAAACAGAACACTGTGATCCAAGTAATGTAGAATGTTCCATATCTATCTTTGTTATATAATACGGTTGATACTGCTGTTGTTTTATTTTTGGGCGTGTGATATAAAACCCACTCTGGAAGCGAAAAGGTATTATGATGACCACGATGATGATGATGGATATTTTTATTGGTTATATCAACACTGTAGGAAGAAATTGCAGCAAAATTTTTTTCAAGAATTGAAAGGACATTGACAAAAGCGAAAGACAATGTCTTGCATTATTAGATAATAAATCCTTATTGATCAAATTGATGGAAATAGTAACCACGACAAATACAAACAAATCCAATCGACCAATTCGATCAAATTCTAAAGATCATCAGAACAGCAACAACAACAAAAACAGCAACAACAGTAGCACCAGCATCAATAATAATAATAGTTGAAACATGTTATATGCTAAGGAAAGTTGCGCCTGAAAAATCGGAGTTAGGGATGATCTCAATAATAATAATAATAATAAGGGATGATAGGGAAGATAGAAAAACATGAAATAGAGCCATAGCAACACGCCACGACCCGCCTTAGGTCTTCCTGCAGACTTGGTTGGTAGTGCGACCATAGCAGAAATCGAAATATGATGAAAAATGACATAATAATAATATGAAGACCTGGAAATTGAAATAGAAAAAATGTGGAAATTGAAATAAAAAATAGTACCAGTAAGAGTAGGTGCACTTGGAATGATAAAAAATGGAACAAGCAACACATTGAAAGAATCCCTGGAAACCCTAGCTTAGGAGGTATACAAAAAATTGTCTTGTTAAGTACAGCCCACACACTAAGGAGAACTTTGTCTATGTAACGCAAGGAATGTTAGGGGAGATAGAAAAAACATGAAATGGAGCCATAACGACACACCACGACCTGCCTTAGGTCATCCTGCAGACTTGGTAGGTAGTGTGACCATAGCAGAAATTAAGATACAATAATAATAATAATAATAATAATAATAATAATAATAATAAAAGATAGACAACAACACACTGAAAAAATGCCTTGAAATTCTAGCTTAAGAGACATAAGTCTTCATTAAGTACAGCCCACACACTAAGAAGACCTTAGTCCATGTAACGCTAGTGATGTTATGGGAGGTAGAAAAACAAATCATGAAATGTAGCCATAACAACAAACCACTACCTGCCTTAGATTTTCTCGCAGACTTGGTAGGCAGTGTGACCATAGCAGAATTTGAAATATAATAATAATAATAATTAGGTCGGACGTTATTGTTAAAAACCAGAAAGAAAAAACTTGTCTATTAATTGATATGGCTTGTCCAGCGGAGCAACCAAGGAATTTGAAAAACTGTCAAAATATAAAGACCTGGAAATTGAAATAGAAAAAATGTGGAAATTGAAAACAAGAATCGTGCCAGTAATAGTAGGTGCACTTGGAATGATAAAAAACAACAAAACAACACATTGAAAGAATCCCTGGAAACCCCAGCTTAAGAGATATACAAAAAATTGTCTTATTAAGTACAGCCCACACACTAAGGAGAACTTTGTCTATGTAACGCTAGGGATGATGGGGAAGATAGAAAAAACATGAAATGGGACCATAACAACACGCCACGACCTGCCTTAGGTCTTTCCGCAGACTTGGTTGGTAGTGCGACCATAGCAGAAATCGAAATATGATGAAAAGTGACATAATAATAATAATAATAATAATAATAATAATAATAATAATAAAGAGAAGCGCTCGATTTAGGAAAAGAAAAAAGAAGACACATTGTTTGACAATGTTCAGCAATGCTTCGACAGTATATCTGTCTTCTTCAAGTTATGCTTAAAAATATTATATGTGCGTTGTGGTGCAGTGGATATCGACTCGAAACGAGAAATCGGGAAGCCGAGTTCAAAATCCAGTTGAATTCATGGCATTCACTTACGCACAAATACCCTTGGCAAAGGTATTAATCCGTCTCTTCCCTCCAGTTATGGGTTAAATAACAGGACAGATTAGGTTCTATAGCCTTGGTTGGAAACTAGTCTACCGCAGAATGCAATGGCAACCTACTGCGGGATAATTTTCTGCCGAGTCAGTCATGTCTCGAAAGAGACATGATTGCTCAAAGCGTGTGTCACGTATGGCACTTAACTGACTGTTAAAACTATTTAAAAAATCTACGAAAAAGAGACATAATTGCGTCAATCATTTTTCTTTTTAATAATAATAATAATAATAATAATAATAATAATATGCCTTGTATACACTTAGAATGGGTGAAATGATGGCTATATTGAGTTTTGCATGTTTGTACCCCAGCCGTCGCTTTGTTGGTGTGCTGCTTTTTCACTCGATTTGACAGATGGTAGGTGGTTGTCGTTCTTCAAAATACGACGGAATAAAATTGTAAAAAATTAAAAGACTGCAAAATTATTTATTTTAAGAAGTTATATAATCACACTCTCCAGGTCTGAATGCAAGCATTGTAAACAAACAAATAAATAAATAAATAAAATAAACGAATAAAAATTATTTGTCTTTGAGAGAACGTCGCTGTTCCAAACTGAAAAATTACCAAAACGGCGGAAAATTGGAAAATATGAATTCCATAAGAATAGGTCAACCGGGAAAAGATTCAAGTTTAATGATTCAACGAACCTTGTATACAAATCGGAAAAATTTGAAAATTCCAGTAATAATTGGAACCATCCAGAAGGCAACAATTGCTAGTGAATAAAGAAACGGAGAGTGCTGTAGTAAACTTGAGATCACTAAGTCTCATGCGAACCCATTTAGATACGGCTGGTTAATGATAACCATCCAGATGACAGCACTACCAAAACAGCTGGAATACCGAGGAGAGTGCTGATATATTGGGAAGGCTTTTTACTGTCACTCCATTTCTAGCGATAACCACCAGAATCCAATAATAATAATAATAATAATAATAATAATAATAATGAATAATAATAATCTCTCGTGTGAGACACCTGATACGACTGGTATATAAATCAACGATTAAAAAGAAATGGATTTTGCAGACTTATTGCCACTTGATCCCTAAGAAATCCAACCTGATGGGGCATTTCATATATAACAAGGTTAAATAAGAGATAAGCAAGAATTGCTAATGGTACCGATGGCGACGTTGAAATTTTGTTATTTTTCATTTTTCTTTTTTTGTACATTAGAATAAAAAACAGTTGTAAAAAACCACAAACCATAGAGAACAAACATTCACATAGCTGGATTGGATCGAGAAACCAGGAGCAGAAAGAAAGAAAGAGAGAGAGAGAGAGAGAGAGAGAGAGAGAGAGAGAGAGAGAGAGAGAGATGTATTAAATAATGAAAAATAAAGGTTGTCTACCAAAACAGTAGGAAAAGATAAAAGAAGGAAGAGAACAAGAATGAAGAGGAGGAGGAAGAAGAAAGAAAAAGGTAAAAAAAAAAAACAAAAACAAACAAACAAAAAAACAAAAACAAAAAGTTAAAACATATTGACCTTTTTTCGCGTTACGAAAGAAATTTCCCATAAAGCGAGCAATTTACTGATTTGTTTCAAGAAACGCATTTTTAACGTAAAAAAAGATTTCTTAGTCAATAAATAAATACTTAATCATACGCAAGTACGCGTGTGCGCGCAAGAACAGACCTACTTATGAGGATAAGTAATTAAATAGATGTACTGAATAAAAGGAGCATTGTAAATAAAAAGAAAAAGTAATGTGGGTGTTAGGTAAAAAAATACAATTGCTGGAGAAAATAGATGAAGTCAAATCGAGGCAAAAAAATGAAAGGAAAGAAAATGAATGAAAAAAAGAATGAATGAAAGAACGCGTCAACAAACAATAGTAGTAAGAAGCTCTGAAATCGAGAAACGTGCGTATATTCTTTATATGAAAGATGGAAAAAAAAATCTTTATTCGTTGACCAACCAAATGACAAGATTTGTTTGTAACGGCAGTTCTGATATTAGAACTGTGGTTAAATAACGCAACAGCCACAACGACCAATTCTAAGGATTCTTTTTTTTTTTTCAGTTATTTATTTTACGAACAACTCGAAATCGTCCGCTACAAACAAGTAGTTGTAATCTCTGGTTGTAGGAACAAGCCCGTTCTAGTAGTATGCGAGTATCATTTGGGCGGAGATGGAGTGGTTCACTGACTTTGGAAATGGTATCTCCACTCTGCATGCTAAATACGACCAGAAGTAAGCGAAACAGGGGAAAATGAAGAAAACAACAAGAAGTCTTGGAGAATGCTTAAAAATACAATTGTATGAGGAAACTATAAGAGAATGGCAGAGAGAGAAAAAAGAATAATGTGTCTGTTTACGCAGCTTAGGAAGAAAGGAAGGAAAGAAGGACAACAGTTTTTTTCTTTCTTTTTCTTTTTTTTTTTTTGGTTAAATCAAGGACGAAGGTACATGTTTTAGAAAAAAAGAAAGATGTTCAATTTTAGAGAAGAATTCCTACAAGAATAGTTTTTCTTTTTACTTTTTTTTTTTTTTTTTTGCAGTGCGTGATGCAAGAGAGATCCGCGGGAAAGTTACTTGTGTTTGCAATAAGTAGTAGGACGTACTTCATTTTAAAAACAAAATAGGGGTAAATACCTTTGAGTTTAAAATGCAAATAAGCAATAACAACAACAACAGGAACATAAGAGAACAATAAAAGAAAGAATTCAGTGACAGAAAGTGTGGTGGAAAATGAAAACTTTAACAACAAGGAAATTTTAAATGCATAATGAGGAAGAGAAAAACCAAAGCAAACAAATAAACAATATACAAGGAAAATATGAAAACAAGGAAGGAAGAAGAAGAAAGCGAAAAAATTAAAAATTAAAAGGAAGAAGAAATAATAAATCAAAAATAAAGTTAAATAAACAAAATTAGAAAAAGAAAGCGAAAAAGAAAAAGAGAATTAAAAAGGTTGCAACTTGAATCGAAGAATTTAAGGAGATAGCGCATGCTTTCTGGTATGTCTGTATAATGTGTACGCTTGATTGTCTGCTGCAGAGATTCTTAGAATTAGCAACAACGAAATAGCGCGATTCTTAGATAAAAGCGAACAGAGAGAGCCGCGTCACCAACCTGTCGGTGGATCTTACGCGGCAAGGATCAACAACGCAAAGCGAATAATCACAATAAAATAAAATGAAAGAAAAAAAAAATAAACAAACAAAACAAAACAAAATAAAAACAACAAAACAAGATTTAATCAGGACTTACCTCTTTCAATGAGGCCTAGAAATAGCACCAGAAGAAAGACAAGAGGAGTCACATCCATCTTAGACGTAGTTTAAGTAGGATATGTCAGGTAGTCCAACATCCGGGGAACAACAGCTCCTCCCTCTACTTCTTTCGTGCACGCTCAGCCTTCCCCTGTTTGTTTCGCATAGAGTTGCCCAGCCTCCTCTCTTTTATTCTGTTTTTCTTCTCCTGTTCTGCCTGCTTTTCTCTGAGCCATCCCCACCCACTTCTTTTAGCATCTTTTTTTTAATCGCAGGGACAGTGGTTGTTGGAATCGCGTTTAATTCTGTAACTGAATATTCCTCTTCTGTCCAGTCGATATATGCAACCCACATGGCTTCGCGGGGTTTTCAGGAAGGCATGCGTGTCTAAAACTATTTTTTGATACCCGAACGCGTACATACACGCCTGGAGGTATATGGAAAACATTCAAATATATTTGCTATGATCAAGTCAATTTAGTATTTAATTCTTATAAAAGATCACTTTGCATTTTTAAAAAGTACTAACCCCTATCTATCTATCTATCTATCTATCTATCTATCTATCTATCTATCTATCTATGTCTGTACTCATCTCCTACCCACTCTCTCTCCCTCCCCCCTCTCTCTCTCTATATATATATATATCTGGTTGTTCCTATCTATCTATCTATCTATCTATCTATCTATCTATCTATGTATCCGTAGCTGTGCCTATCTATCTATCTATCTATCTATCTATCTATCTATCTATCTATCTATCTATCCGTAGCTGTGCCTATGTATGTATGTATGTATGTATCTATCTATCTATCTATCTATCTATCTATCTATCTATCTATCTATCTCTACTTATGCACAAATATCTACGCATATGTGAATGTGCACTGATACAGATATATATTTTCTAGACAATTCCTATTTTACAAGTACACGAGCGTACTGATAATTAAGTAGACAATGACTGTAAATTTCTGAAAGTAAGGATTTATAAACTGCTTTAAATAAAATTCTTAAACTATGCTTACTTTCTAATACCAAAAAATGGGGTTGGGCGTCTTCCTACAGTTCCCACCATCCAGCAATCGAAGTAAAAATAAATGGAAGGAAAAGAAAGATTAAAAAACGAAAGTGATAGAAGCGCGAATCTATCATTAAATGATTGCAAAGGAACGAAGTTAAACGGCCGAAGCATTCCATACATTAAAAAAAAAAAAAAAAAAAAAAAAAAGAGAAGATGTCATGGAAGGAATTTTGGTTGGAATTTCTCTCTCCCACTGCAGGTGGCCAGAGGATGAAAAGAAGAAATAAAACGAGCATTGAGGTTCCAGAGTGATGAGGTGTGGGGGTGGGTGCCAGGCTGCTGTCTTCGCGTTTCGCTTAAGCATACAACATCCCACCCTTGTCAGATTAATGCTGATACACAAGGCTATCTAACAATAAATTTATCAACTATCGTTACGTTTAAAAACACTAATCGGATCTTTCTTTTTTTTATTTTTTAAATCTCATTTTACGTTCGTTCTCTTTCATCCTTCATTATTATTATCGTCATTGTTATTCCTGACATAGCATTAATTTCTCATTGACTAAGTTAGTCAACTTTTTCGTCGTGGAGATTTTATTACTACTGGGGTATTTCGTCCATTAATATTTGGATTTTCCCGCCAAGAATACCCGGTGGTCATCACCGGAAACCGAGTGATAGTACCCCCATATTCCCCGCGTGTTTATCAAGATTTTTACTGATTTTAACAGTTCTGTGATCAGTAACTGTTCCAACTCTTACTCGGATTTTCAAATGCTCCAACCTCTTTTAAACCGTTCCGAGTGCGCCAGTTATTACGCGCACTACTTCTACTTTAGCATTATTTCTGTAGTTCTTGTGAGAAGTCCTGGTATTTACCGTATTTTTCGGCTTGCAGGACACTGCAGCTTGGAAGACGCACCCTAATATTGGAAAGAAATTTCTAAGGAAAAAAAGTCATTCTCGTACAACGGCACATTCACCATATCTATCTATCTATCTATCTATCTATCTATCTATAGCTGTTCCTATGTATGTATGTATGTATGTATGTATGTATGTATCTATCTATCTATCTATCTATGTATTTGTTTATCTAGCTCTACTTATGCACAAATATCTACGCATATATGAGTGTGCACTGATACAGATATGTATTTTCTAGATATGTCTTTTCTGAAAGCAAAACATTGCGTCTCCTCGGGTTAATTCTCAAAACAGACCTCAACTGGAATGACTATATGAAACCCATAGCTAAATCCGCTGCTAAGCAAGTCGGTTCTCTGTGTAGCGCCAGGAAGTTTTTCCCAGTCTGAAACAATCCTACACATATATAAATCTACCATCAGCCCGTGCATTGAATACTGCTGCCATATCTGGTCGGATGCTTCTGCTATCAACCTAGATGTCCTTGACAAAATCCAACGGATAATCTATAATGTGATCGATCCTGACTTGATAGCTCAGATACAGTCACTTTCTCACCGGCGCAGTGTAGCTTCCCTGTGTCTTTTCTACAAATACTTTCACGGCTTCTGCTCCGATGAACTTAGCTCACTGGTGTCCCCTATATATGAATTTACTCGGGCCGCAAGATTAGCAACTAGGTCTCACCCTTTTACTGTGAAACCAATAAAATGTAAACGCAAATTCTATTCCAGTAGCTTCTTTTCTCGCACTTCCCGCCTGTGGAATTTTCTTCCATTTACTTGCTTCCCGACAGCTACGATCTCCAAGAATTTAAATGTAAAGTCAATCGTCATCTCCTATCTCAGTAACCTGCATCCTCTCTCTCATGCTTCTTTCTCCGTCCACTCCACTCTCATCAGTATTCTCATCTATCTCTTACCCACTTCTTGACACCCCCTATAACTAGTCACTAAGTAGACAATGACTGGGTAAATTCTGAAAGTAAGGTTTTATAAATTTATCCTAGTGCCACGTATGGTTTGCATTACAGTCGTTCGATTTGGTTTGTATGGCAATAACATACTTATTGGTAGTTAGTAAATATACTATACATCTTTCATTGTCCAAGGGTAGTTTCATTTTCATAAAAATTAATTTGAAATTTTAATTCCTTGCATTCACTTACGCGCAAATACCCTTGATATACCCGTCTCTTCATTCCACTTATGGGTTAAATAACAGGACAGATTGGGTTCTACAGTCTTGGCTGGCAACCAGTCTACCGCAGAAATTAATGGCAACCTACTGCGGGATAATCTTCTGCCAAGTCAGTCATGTTTCTTTCGAGACATGATCGTCCAAGCGTGTATCACGTATGGCACTTAACTGACTAAATGACTCTTTTCAGATTTCCTTTTAATCTTCAAATGCTCACATTCCCGGCCAGATAGTTGTAAGTACCTTCTTGGAAGAATTCTTTTATCACAGGATCTACACCAAGAATTACATTATAGCTGCTAATAAGCTTTCCTCGCCTGATGGTGGCCTTTGCACTTTCATTTCGTTCAAATTCCATGCATATATAACCACTGAAACATTTTTAAATGTTGTTCCAAATAATCATCATCTCTTGCCTCTCTCCAAGTTATCCATATAAAAAAAAGATAATTTATCTTTTTTTTTTATTCTCTTTGATGTTCTACCCATATCCTGCACTGTTTACGTCCACATCATGTTAAAAATTAAACAACGTCGAGCCTGGTCAGTATTTAGAAGGGTGACTTGCCTCGGCAATGAGGCTTGCTTGCGGTCTGAGCGATCACCACTCTGCGTCCGAGCGGGAGGATACAAGCGGGGCTCCGCCGAAAGGTAAAGTCTCGCTTGCGTTGAGAAAACAAGAGCCCGACCCAGCCTTAAGCTATGTCTACGGGATATGTTTGGCTGAGCATAAGGGCTCATAATTCCCTCATAAACCAACCTTGTGTCACACCTGTCTTGGTGGGAAGGAGGCCAATATCTTTAGATGGGTTACCGCTTGGGAATACCAGGTGCTGTAAGCTTGGATGTGCCGCTAGCGTAATGGATTGTTAATCAGAGAGCCAGGCTCCAATTCCATGTTGGATTCGTTGTATTCACTTATGTGCAAATACATTGAGAATGGTATGAATCCATCACTCCCCCCAGCTATGGATTAATTAGTAAAACTTGTATCACTAAAATATTATAACCTAAAAAAATGCCTACAAAATATTTTAGATTTTGGCATTACATAGAGTTTGATATACCGCTAAACAAATACAATCAACTATGTATGATTTAGCAATTTTGATAACGAATGCATGCCAGACAAAATTCAAAAGGAGATAAAGAGTCTCCTTGAAAAAAATCAACATTTAATTTTCATCTTTGCTTATGAGTATACTATTAGAATGCGAGAGTAACAGATCTATTTTTCAGAATTATATATTATGTCTTAATAATATTCACAGTTGTTAGTAAGATTTTTTATACTTCAAGAGCCTTGGTCAACAAGTATAGGGTGCTGTCGAAGGTCTGTTTGTAGTCTGTCCATGCTACACACAGATTTTTGTGCTTTGTTTTCAAGAATTATCCCATTTATAAAGAACTGATTTTTACGAACCCCTACGATAACTTTGTATAGAAGCACGGTGGAGTAATGAATTCGAGTCGAACCCATTACATTCACTTACGTGCTAATATCCTTGGGAAAAGTATGAATCCATTTCTCCCTTGCTGGCTAATAGCAGAACAGACTTGATTAGACTTGGAAAGACGCTAGTCAGTTGACGACTAGAGTCCAGAAGGGATAGGCTCTTTTACTACTATCATCCCACAGTGAAGAGAATTTAGCTAGTCTGCTTCTGTATCAAAACAAAATTTAAAGGTTGTAACTTGATGTAAAAAACCTAAAGTTTTATACCAAAAATAAACATCATTAATTCAAGTTTGTGTTATCTTCTAATTATACCAAAACGAAGCAACACAACAAAACAATAATAACCAAGTAGAAGAATATATGTCACAATAAATAATTTCCTCAGCGTGTTGAAAAGTAATGACAATGCGTTTTTTATCGGACATTTTTTAAATCGCAAATCAGTATTTACGAATCGTTAAAGGAAATCACAAACAGGATTTATTAAATAAATACATAAAACTTCAATGTGTGGATTTATACTTAAAACGAAAGATGATACACGTGTGCTTCTTATAATATATAGATTTGATAACCGCTTACTTAAAGAGTCAAAGACAACTGTCTAACAAGGCTGGGGGATACTATGAGAATGAAATGTTCAAGTTGAACAATGAAACTGTTATGGTTTATAAAATGGCAAGTGTTCTAAAAATAGAAAAAGATAGACACACTGAGGCCAAGAATTCAAAATTGGGCGGCAAAATAAGAAACCGTTTGTTTTGGTAGGAGTAGGAGTAAGAGTGGGAGTAAGAAGTAGGAGTTAAGGACAGTAGTTTGTGTAGGAGATTTGAAAAAAGGAAAGACGCTAGTTAGTTGACGACTAGAGTCCAGAAGGGATAGGCTCTTTTACTACTATCATCCCACAGTGAAGAGAATTTAGCTAGTCTGCTTCTGTATCAACACAAAATTTAAAGGTTGTAACTTGATGTAAAAAACCTAAATGTCCGTATGAAAATGCAGCTGGGGTTCAAAAAGTACCATGAATCTTTTTCTAGAGAATAAGCCGGATAGATTTTCAGTTTTTCTCCTTGTGAAATTTATAAAAATATATATATATATATTTGTAAGGACGCCGACATTCAGCTTTACCAGAGTGCAAGCAATCTTAGGGACGGCCCTGAATAGAGAAAATACCACTGGAAAGAGAAATTAAGCTTATTCCAGAATAACATATATCATCATCATCATCACCCGTTACATCCAATGGTGTTTTATAGCAGCATTTTTGCTATTTCCGTAACAAACTGTTTTTTATGGGGCAGGGTTGTTAACTCTGTAACAAGGAAGGTGTTTTTTATGGGACACCCGGTGAGGATCGAACTCACTACTCAGTTGTAACGATTATAGCGAGAGAAGCTTGCTAACCATTACACCACCTCGGGGTGCCCTTTATACATACACCATTTTTACCAATCATTACTGGAATTTCCTGGTTTAATAATCTCATAACTTGCATTTCAGGTCTACTGAGTGACATCGGTCTGAGATACGTTGGAGCCAAATTTGGCATCGATTGGTTCTGTGTCGGGTTGCAACTAGGACTCCCTGTCTAATAACATATATTGGAAGATAAAAATGCGTTATTACTTGTATTCTTTCCAACAAAGTTTACTAAAACTGTTATATGCAGCATAATGTCTACTTTTAATGGTTTACCCATATTTACTGAGTGTTACTTTATTGCCAATCACACATGGTTCATGATAATTATCGAGGCGATCGAATGTACTTGAACAAAAATTAAAACAAAAACAAAAAATGAAACATGAGGTTCGTATTGCTTATCTACAATTCTGGTTCTGATATAAAATATCTTAATTGGAAATTGGAGAAATACAATAGAAAATTAAACAAACAAAATTAAAATTGTCGCTTGAATTTAATAAAACTCGTTTGGCTGAATACTTAATGTATAGATAAATTTTCTAGAACATTCTATTTTTGTATAGGATTGTTGAAATTGTTTCTCTGATATTTTCGGCTATTTAAATAAATTGACGAAGCTGATAATAAAAAGGCGTAGTTTCGGAGTTAAACTCACTCAACATTAAGATATTCATGTGATTGCCACATTTTGTTTGTCTTTTATGTACGGAAACAATTAAATGCTGACGATTAATTAATATTTGTATTTGGTTGTTTGTATTTTAATCTAGTTATACTTCCGTGGGAACATTCGAAAAAAAGTTTATTCTGTTACAAGCATGATTGGAATTACGAATAAATTTTCTAGTGATGAAGAAATAACACCTACGCATTTTCATCATAATCATCATGGTTGGTCAGAAATCCATCGATAACCCCACACCACACAAGAATTGCTGTACTCAAATCTCTCCTACCCAGCCTCGGCCAGTTGTGCGTGGATACGTCAATTTCCTTGGTACAACACTTCCAGAGAGATGCCAAAGAAGCAAGGATAAGATGACCTCATTCTGCGGTCAATATAAGTAATCAGTAAATTTCGGCCATTTCCGCTGAAGCTTAAAAGATAATCGTATATCTCCGTAGATGTAGGTTAATGTTGCAGGGAATCTCAAGCTGATATTTTGGATATTTCTCAGCATGTTGGTATAAGTTCCATCAAGTCGTTTCTCCAAATGAGCAAAGTCAAAGTCTCTGAACCATAGAGAGAAACCAGTTCAATAAATACTTCGTAAGTTCGAACTTTCACGGCATCCCGATCAAGAGCATTCCGTATTCGCAAATCCTTTTCCCAAATCTACTATATACGATCCAAGGTATTTGAAGTCCTCAACTTTCTTGATTGACGAAGCATTAAGAGAGTTGAATTCAATTGCCTCAGGGAATGTTATAATGAATTCTGTTTGGCTCTCATTGTACTATAGGTCCTCAACTTTCTTGATCGACGAATCATTAAGAGAGTTGAATTCAATCGCCTCAAAGGATGTTATAATGAACTCTGTTTGGCTCTCATTGTACTATAGGTCTCCACCTAACTTGATTGACGAACCATTAAGAGAGTTGAATTCAATTGCCTCAGAGAATGTTATAATGAATTCTGTTTGGCTCTCATTGTACTATAGGTCCTCAACTTTCTTGATCGACGAATCATTAAGATAGTTGAATTCAATTGCCTCAGGGAATGTTATAATGAACTCTGTTTGGCTCTCATTGCACTATAGGTCTCCATCTTTCTTGATCGACGCACCATTAAGAAAGTTGAAAACAATTGCCTCAGAGGCTGTTATAATGAATTCTGTTTGGCTCTCATTGCACTATAGGTCCTCAACTTTCTTGATCGACGAACCATTAAGAGAGTTGAATTCAATTGCCTCAGAGGATGTTATAATGAACTCTGTTTGGCTCTCATTGCACTATAGGTCCTCAACTTTCTTGATCGACGAACCATTAAGAGAGTTGAATTCAATTGCCTCAGAGGATGTTATAATGAACTCTGTTTGTCTCTCATTGTACTATAGGTCTCCACATTTCTTGATCGACGCACCATTAAAAAAGTTGAAAACAATTGCCTCAGAGGCTGTTATAATGAATTCTGTTTGGCTCTCATTGCACTATAGGTCCTCAACTTTCTTGATCGACGAACCATTAAGAGAGTTGAATTCAATTGCCTCAGAGGATGTTATAATGAACTCTGTTTGGCTCTCATTGCACTATAGGTCTCCACCTTTCTTGATCGACGCACCATTAAGAAAGTTGAAAACAATTGCCTCAGAGGCTGTTATAATGAATTCTGTTTGGCTCTCATTGCACTATAGGTCCTCAACTTTCTTGATCGACGAACCTTTAAGAGAGTTGAATTCAATTGCCTCAGAGGATGTTATAATGAACTCTGTTTGGCTCTCATTGCACTATAGGTCCTCAACTTTATTGATCGACGAACCATTAAGAGAGTTGAATTCAATTGCCTCAGAGGATGTTATAATGAACTCTGTTTGGCTCTCATTGCACTATAGGTCTCCACCTTTCTTGATCGACGCACCATTAAGAAAGTTGAAAACAATTGCCTCAGAGGCTGTTATAATGAATTCTGTTTGGCTCTCATTGCACTATAGGTCCTCAACTTTCTTGATCGACGAACCATTAGGAGAGTTGAATTCAATTGCCTCAGAGGATGTTATAATGAACTCTGTTTGGCTCTCATTGCACTATAGGTCCTCAACTTTATTGATCGACGAACCATTAAGAGAGTTGAATTCAATTGCCTCAGAGAATGTTATAATGAACTCTGTTTGGCTCTCATTGCACTATAGGTCTCCACCTTTCTTGATCGACGCACCATTAAGAAAGTTGAAAACAATTGCCTCAGAGGCTGTTATAATGAATTCTGTTTGGCTCTCATTGCACTATAGGTCCTCAACTTTCTTGATCGACGAACCATTAGGAGAGTTGAATTCAATTGCCTCAGAGGCTGTTATAATGAACTCTGTTTGGCTCTCATTGCACTATAGGTCTCCACCTTTCTTGATTGACAAACCATTAAGAGAGTTGAATTTAATTGCCTCAGAGGCTGTTATAATGAATTCGGTGTGGCTCTCATTGCACTATAGGTCCTCAACTTTCTTTATCGACGAATCATTAAGAGTTGAATTCAATTGCCTCAGAGGATGTTATAATGAACTCTGTTTGGCTCTCATTGCACTATAGGTCTCCACCTTTCTTGATCGACGCACCATTAAGAAAGTTGAAAACAATTGCCTCAGAGGCTGTTATAATGAATTCTGTTTGGCTCTCATTGCACTATAGGTCCTCAACTTTCTTGATCGACGAACCATTAGGAGAGTTGAATTCAATTGCCTCAGAGGATGTTATAATGAACTCTGTTTGGCTCTCATTGCACTATAGGTCCTCAACTTTATTGATCGACGAACCATTAAGAGAGTTGAATTCAATTGCCTCAGAGGATGTTATAATGAACTCTGTTTGGCTCTCATTGCACTATAGGTCTCCACCTTTCTTGATCGACGCACCATTAAGAAAGTTGAAAACAATTGCCTCAGAGGCTGTTATAATGAATTCTGTTTGGCTCTCATTGCACTATAGGTCCTCAACTTTCTTGATCGACGAACCATTAGGAGAGTTGAATTCAATTGCCTCAGAGGCTGTTATAATGAACTCTGTTTGGCTCTCATTGCACTATAGGTCTCCACCTTTCTTGATTGACAAACCATTAAGAGAGTTGAATTTAATTGCCTCAGAGGCTGTTATAATGAATTCTGTGTGGCTCTCATTGCACTATAGGTCCTCAACTTTCTTTATCGACGAATCATTAAGAGAGTTGAATTCAATTGCCTCAGAGGATGTTATAATGAACTCTGTTTGGCTCTCATTGCACTATAGGTCTCCACCTTTCTTGATCGACGCACCATTAAGAAAGTTGAAAACAATTGCCTCAGAGGCTGTTATAATGAACTCTGTTTGTCTCTCATTGTACTATAGGTCTCCACCTTTCTTGATCGACGCACCATTAAAAAAGTTGAAAACAATTGCCTCAGAGGCTGTTATAATGAATTCTGTTTGGCTCTCATTGCACTATAGGTCCTCAACTTTCTTGATCGACGAACCATTAAGAGAGTTGAATTCAATTGCCTCAGAGGATGTTATAATGAACTCTGTTTGGCTCTCATTGCACTATAGGTCTCCACCTTTCTTGATCGACGCACCATTAAGAAAGTTGAAAACAATTGCCTCAGAGGCTGTTATAATGAATTCTGTTTGGCTCTCATTGCACTATAGGTCCTCAACTTTCTTGATCGACGAACCTTTAAGAGAGTTGAATTCCATTGCCTCAGAGGATGTTATAATGAACTCTGTTTGGCTCTCATTGCACTATAGGTCCTCAACTTTATTGATCGACGAACCATTAAGAGAGTTGAATTCAATTGCCTCAGAGGATGTTATAATGAACTCTGTTTGGCTCTCATTGCACTATAGGTCTCCACCTTTCTTGATCGACGCACCATTAAGAAAGTTGAAAACAATTGCCTCAGAGGCTGTTATAATGAATTCTGTTTGGCTCTCATTGCACTATAGGTCCTCAACTTTCTTGATCGACGAACCATTAGGAGAGTTGAATTCAATTGCCTCAGAGGATGTTATAATGAACTCTGTTTGGCTCTCATTGCACTATAGGTCCTCAACTTTATTGATCGACGAACCATTAAGAGAGTTGAATTCAATTGCCTCAGAGGATGTTATAATGAACTCTGTTTGGCTCTCATTGCACTATAGGTCTCCACCTTTCTTGATCGACGCACCATTAAGAAAGTTGAAAACAATTGCCTCAGAGGCTGTTATAATGAATTCTGTTTGGCTCTCATTGCACTATAGGTCCTCAACTTTCTTGATCGACGAACCATTAGGAGAGTTGAATTCAATTGCCTCAGAGGCTGTTATAATGAACTCTGTTTGGCTCTCATTGCACTATAGGTCTCCACCTTTCTTGATTGACAAACCATTAAGAGAGTTGAATTTAATTGCCTCAGAGGCTGTTATAATGAATTCGGTGTGGCTCTCATTGCACTATAGGTCCTCAACTTTCTTTATCGACGAATCATTAAGAGAGTTGAATTCAATTGCCTCAGAGGATGTTATAATGAACTCTGTTTGGCTCTCATTGCACTATAGGTCTCCACCTTTCTTGATCGACGCACCATTAAGAGAGTTGAATTCAATTGCCTCAGAGGCTGTTATAATGAATTCTGTTTGGCTCTCATTGCACTATAGGTCCTCAACTTTCTTGATCGACGAACCATTAGGAGAGTTGAATTCAATTGCCTCAGAGGATGTTATAATGAACTCTGTTTGGCTCTCATTGCACTATAGGTCCTCAACTTTATTGATCGACGAACCATTAAGAGAGTTGAATTCAATTGCCTCAGAGGATGTTATAATGAACTCTGTTTGGCTCTCATTGCACTATAGGTCTCCACCTTTCTTGATCGACGCACCATTAAGAAAGTTGAAAACAATTGCCTCAGAGGCTGTTATAATGAATTCTGTTTGGCTCTCATTGCACTATAGGTCCTCAACTTTCTTGATCGACGAACCATTAGGAGAGTTGAATTCAATTGCCTCAGAGGCTGTTATAATGAACTCTGTTTGGCTCTCATTGCACTATAGGTCTCCACCTTTCTTGATTGACAAACCATTAAGAGAGTTGAATTTAATTGCCTCAGAGGCTGTTATAATGAATTCTGTGTGGCTCTCATTGCACTATAGGTCCTCAACTTTCTTTATCGACGAATCATTAAGAGAGTTGAATTCAATTGCCTCAGAGGATGTTATAATGAACTCTGTTTGGCTCTCATTGCACTATAGGTCTCCACCTTTCTTGATCGACGCACCATTAAGAAAGTTGAAAACAATTGCCTCAGAGGCTGTTATAATGAATTCTGTTTGGCTCTCATTGCACTATAGGTCCTCAACTTTCTTGATCGACGAATCATTAAGAGAGTTGAATTCAATCGCCTCAAATGATATTATAATGAACTCTGTTTGTCTCTCATTGTACTATAGGTCTCCACCTTTCTTGATTGACGCACCATTAAGAAAGTCGAATACAATTGCCTCAGAGGATGTTATAATGAACTCTGTTTGGCTCTCATTACAGTATAGGTCCTCAACTTTCTTGATTGACGAACCATTAAGTGAATTGAATTCAATTGACTCAGAGGCTGTTATAATAATCTTTGTTGTGCTCTCCTTGCAGTATAGGTTCTCAACTTTCTTGATTGACGAACCATTAAGACAGTTGAATTCAATTGCCTCAGAGGTTAAAACTTCAGATCGTAACAATGTTGCTGGATGCATCCCAAGCAAGTGCATTCAGTATTCGCAAGTCCTTTTCCCAAATCTACTATATAGGATCCAAGGTATTTGAAGTCCTCAACTTTTGTTTTTGACGAACCATTAAGAGAGTTGAATTCAATTGCCTCAGAGGCTGTTTAATGAAGTCTTTTTGGCTCTCATTGCAGTATAGGCCGTCAATGTTAGCTGCTAGCTCAACTGACTACAAAGTCTGTGCATCCTTAATACAGTGGGAAATCAGAGCAAGATCATCAGAAAAAATAGGTAGCGTCAATTACTTTGCGTTCAATAAGCAGAAGACCTTGATATAAAGGTGACCAGAAAATAATTTAAACAATTTAGAATTCACAACTTCCTCTCCCTTGTAGCTCTTAATAAATTTTGTTTATGCGAAAAGCTCCCATAAATGAAATATTGACTTGCAAAACTCGTAAAAATCGAAAGTATATACGACTCGGAATGACAAATTGGGGTGCCGAGTTCGTATTCAAGTTGAATTCCTTGCATTCACTTACGCACAAATACCTTTGGGAAAGATGTTAATCCGTCTCTTCCCTTTAGTTATAGGTTAAATAATAGGACAGATTGGGTTCTATAGCCTTGGCTGGCAACCATTCTACCGCAGAAAGCAATGGCAACTTACTGCGGGATAATCTTCTGCCCAGTCAGTCATGTCTCTTTCGAGATATGATAATCCGAAACGTGTATCACGTATGGCAATAACTGCTTGAATGTATAGTTATTTACATCGTTCTTGTATTTTGTATTAAGTCTTATTGTTTTTAGACATTGTCGTGACAAATTTTATGTTAAGTTTAATTAAATTCTTTTCATTTGTAATTGTGATGGTGTTGGTGATTAGAACAGTATATTTTGGTTCGTTGGGTTTCTCAGGGAGAACCATTTTTCTATATTGATATATTTTATGAGCCTTTTGTGTTGAACTGAAGATGAAATAATTAGGGAAGTGGGAGAGGAGCTTAAAAGTATTCTCAATGTATTTCTCCTCTTCATGTAAATACTGAGGACTACGGTTTATAAGTGTTCTTAAATAAAATCCGATGATTATTCCGCATAATTTATTTGTCATGATGAAAGCCAAAATTTATCAGATCATCCTTATTATTTGATTTGTGATGGGCACTAAGTTTTACGTTATTGTTAACGCGGTGTAGCATGATAGCTAGAAAAGATAAAGTATTGTTTGTTTCCATTTCGTAAATAAATTCCATCGTCTGATCGAATTTATTTAGTTTATATACAGAATCAGGTAAATCAGCACCACGGGAATGTATTTATAAAGCCTCATCAATATACTGGATATACGCTGATTGTTTAAGTAAGATATTTTGTAAATAGCCAAATTCAAGAAATTCTAAAAAATAAATGCCAAAACCCCACTTAGAGGAGATTCTATTGTGTTGGAAGGGAAATTTTCTAATTTAAGTTATCAAATTTATCAGTGATTACTTCACTTAGATGCTTTAATAATTTATACAAATACAATAGTTATCTGCATTTAAACAAAATTAATTCTTGAGAAAAATTAATCGTTTAATTAATCAGTTCCTTTACGCCAACATTTCTTAGATGACAGTCTTATTTGTTTAAGTCTTTCATGTGAGGCACTCAGATACCTATTGTCTATTAACTGATCGTGTCAACTTGCTCTTGAAATGGGCTTTGTCATCACCGTCTTTGTCGTTCTGTAGACAATCTTTGTCTTCCAAGAGATATTTCCATTTAACATAAGGACACATAACCTAGTAGATAAAAACGTTGGTTAGTTCCAGTGATTTATGAGTTCAATTGCTGGTTACAGCAGTAGTGAACAAATATCTTAGAGAGTTGAGTTAAAGAGAGGGAACTAAGATTTCCGGAAGGAGCATGGCTCAGGGAACGAGAATAACATCCCACAGTGATCGAAATAAAGGGTTCGATACGAAATTCTAATCACCTAGATAAGGCAGGAGCGTACAATGGCGGAAACGTCGTGAATATGACAAAAAAGATGATGGCAGCGATTTATATAATACCAGGAGTAATCAATAAATCACAGATATCGTTGAACGTCTAAAAAATATAAAAGGAAACAGATTAATTAAACGGTTAATTAGCCTCTATTTTAGTTGTGAATTCCTTATCTCCGCTTTATTGAATACATTGTTTCTATACGTTTGTTTCGTATCAGATCACTATTAAAATTTCTAACAAATGCTTTCATTTTTCACGGTACGGCTACGCCAGTTTTATCCGATAGTACAAGAAATCCGAGAGACGTGGTTGCTGTCAAACCTAAAAAAAAAATAAAAAATAAAGCAACTTGTTTGTACAAATTATTCAAACAATCATAAAGTCAGGAAAGTAAAAATTGAACCAACTACAATAATTGCTGGCTTTTTTTTTTTTTCCTGGGGAAAAAAGTGAAGAATTAATGAACAGAGAAGTTTTAATAAACATTTAGGGTGGAAAAATTCCTAAAAAAAACCAAAAAAAAAAACCGTCCCCACATGTAATAGACACCTAAGTGTACAAAGAAAAACAGAATACATAAAGAATACGTAAATAAATAAATAAATAACATATTTGGAGAGAGAGAGAGAGAGGTGAAAGATAGGGAAGAACGGAGAGACAGGGAGAGAATGTGAGAGTGAGAGGTAGGAAAAGAGGAGAGAGAGAGAGAGGTAGGGTGAGAGAAGGGAGAGAAAGACAGAGAGAGAGGTAGGGTGAGAGAAGGGAGGGTGTGACGGAGAGCGAGAAAAGAAAGGCAAAGACACAATTATGTCTATAGCTGATGTAATGAAATGTAATCACTATCATGAAAACCGTAACCTGTTAGGGTCTAAGGGGCCTCATATTTTCTGCAGCTATCGCAGCAGTGCTATTTCCCGGGGGACAACGCAGCCTGATAGAGCCCAACCCTCTCTAGGCTGGTTTGAATTCAATGTATTTTTTTTAGTCTCGTTGCTGACCAAGGCTACAGGGCCCAATCTGTCCTGCTATTTACGAATAGCTGGATGCAGGGAGATGGCTTAATACTTTAGCAAGTAAGTGAATGTAATGAACTAGTCTGGAATTCGAACTGGGTTCTCCTATTCCTTAATCCTCGTCGTTATTACACCACTGATTTTCCATGAATTTGTTTACTTAAAATATTGTCTAAACATTTATAATTAGCGAGTGATCCCCTGCCGTCAAAAATGACTGCAACACATATATGAATGTATCTATTATTGAACATCTTAAATTTAGACATAAAAAACCCGGAAAATTAAAATAATCCAAACCCCTGAGTGTGAAAGGACACACACACACACACACACACACACACACACACACACACACACACACACACACATATAGTCATCCGCAGACAGATCTGTTTCGCTGTATTACAGCTCATCAGTACGGTTAGACAGCCGATTGCTTTTTACTCAGGATTCTACCTCTGAGCTATGGGCGCTCGGTAGAAGGAGGCAGACTTTTAGCGTGTATATTATCATTATACACGCCCAATAGCTGAGAGTGTTCTAATTCATTGCTGAATGAACGATGCGTAGATGCCAGAGTAGCTACTGTTTTTCAAAGTCTACCATTCTTCCAGAGTGCTCAATCAGGGTGTGAGAGCATATATATATATATATATATATATATATATATATATATATATATATATCTATATATATTTATGCATAACGGTCTTTATTATAATAGAGAGGATATATATATATATATATATATATATATATAAATATATATATTCTTCACTACTAGACGATAAAATTATTGCAAAAAAACAAAATAATAATGAACTGTTAAAGAGCAAAAACGCGTCAGGAGTTTTCATAACTGGTAGTAAAGTTTAATAATTGGTAGTATAGAGAATTAACTGATCCGACGCTGCCTCACAATTGTCTTTATTGTAGTAGAGAGCATCGTCGAAACGGGGAATTTTTACAAACGGTGCAGTATTTTAATTCACTATATATGGTTAAAGTTGGGAATTGTCTGAACACGAAGAGAATTGTAATATTTCTAATAAAGTAATGCGATAATGGTGTCCAAAAATAAATACAAGACTGCAGAAGGGACGATCGTTTAAAAACCGAAACGGTGAAAATAAATGCGGAAAATTGTGAATTTACGAGAAAATTTCGACCCGAAAAATCTTGCAAAATCTATGACGTATTTCATGGTCAGGTTGATCGATTTCATAAATTTCCGATAACGAAGATGAAAAAGGAAAATTTATCACAACCGCTACCCAGCAACTACCAAATCACCACCACCACCATTACGAACAGCACCAACAACATTAATATAACAGGTGGTCCCTAAAATCATGAAATGCCATTGTGTTTAGCTGATTTTGACGGCTCTTGAGGCCTTTT
Source organism: Ascarosepion bandense (assembly GCA_037127315.1). NCBI lineage: Eukaryota > Metazoa > Mollusca > Cephalopoda > Sepiida > Sepiidae > Ascarosepion > Ascarosepion bandense. The sequence goes on along the minus strand of JBBBDQ010001659.1, from coordinate 417,144 downwards.
TTCCTTTCTTGGATATGGCGGAGGAAATATATGTACGTCAACAAACCTCGGGTTATCTCGCACATTAAAGAAAGTTATTCCGCAGAAAACCGAGCAGTACTGGCAAAAAAGATTGTCAGAAGATAAGGACATTTTTCTTGAAAGAGCTAGTGATCTATTATATAGCTCGTTTATATAGCTCGTGACGGATGTGCGTTGTGGTACAGTGGATATTGAACGATAAATCGAGGAACCGATTTCGAATTCCAGTTGAATTCGTCGCATTCACTTACGCACAAATATCCTTTGGAAAGGTATTAATTCGTCTCTTCCCTCCAGTTATGGTTTAAATAATAGGACAGATTGGGTTCTATAGCCTTGGCTGGCAACCAGTCTACCACAGAAAGCAATGGCAACCTACTGTGGGATAATCTTCTGCCCAGTCAGCGATGTCTCGAAAGGAAGACACTGACTGATATAGCTCGTGGTATATTGTATGACATGATCTATTATATGGCACTTTTATATAGCTCGTGTTCTGTTATGAGGTACGGTATATTATATGGCAGGTTTATATAGCTCGTGGTATATTATATGGTACAGTCTATTATATGGCACGTTTATGCAGAAAAGCTGTTATAGAGAAAAGAAAAGAAAGAGCATAATCTGCGTGATTTTTTACATTTCAATGTATTGCCCAGCAATAACTAGATTTTGTCATTGTAAATAAAGGGCGGATGTGCGTTGTGGTGCATTGGATATCGGCTCGGAACGAGAAATCGGGGAGCCAAGTTCGAATTTCAGCCGAATTCATTGCATTCACTTACGCGAAAATACCCTTGGGAAAGGTATTAATCCGTCTATTCCTTCCAGTTATGGGTTAAATAACAGGACAGATTGACTTCTATAGCCTTGGTCGGCAACCAGTCTACCGCAGAAAGTAATGGCAACCTACTGCGGGATAATTTTCTGCCCAGTCAGTCATGTCTCTTTCGAGACATGATCGCCTGTATCACGTATGGCACTTAACTGACTGAAATAAAGAAATGGAGATCTGTCAGATAGCAGAAATTCCTACTCTAGCAGGCTACAAATTGAAATTGAAAAAGAATGGGTGTATATTTGTGTCTTTCTAGGAAAATGAAAAAAAATTTGAGAAGCCTTTCGGAAAAACTGACAGATTTACCAATCTGAGAAGAATCCTGGATTGCTGAGGAAATTGCCGTGACTTGAACTTGAGCAATTCCTGCATGATATATTTGGTATGAAATTCGCCGAGTATAAATGCTGATTGAAGTGGTTATACTAATTTACCAGAGAGTACAATAGAAGAAGAGAAAAATCTTCACTTGAGAAAATAGGGAATTTTGAAATATAACGACAGTCCTGCCGACAGTTATAAGCTACCTAGCGAGCTTGTGTAAATTGATGGCGGAGAATGGTTTGAGATATATAGCAAGAAGATAATATTTATTTAGAGCTACAAAGAACTGGAAAATTATGGTAAGCCACGATCGCCAACGTCCCAAGGGGACACGGTACATAGAAGAAAAAGAACGCAAACAATCCTCAGTGAATTAATTATCTGTGAATAATTAACAGTGCAATTTTTATAAGTCTTTTTATTCAGGAAGTAGGCGATCATGGATTTCCATTAGTGCCTGTCTCTTGTCACTCTCAATATCTTTCGTCTTGGTATCTCTCCCAAACCCTGCTCCGCCACCTATTTGCTAAAGCTTATCAAATATGTCTTGGGCAACTTTTCCTGTTTCTCTTTCTTTCTATCCATCCTGTGAGTATTAGATTCTCCAAGCCCTTTTTCCTCATTAGGTGTCCCAGGAACCTCAGCTGTCTCTTGCTGATGTTAATTGTGAGTTATCAAATATGTGTTGCACAGCTTTCCCTGTTTCTCTTTCCTTCTATCCATTCTGTGAGTATTAGATTCTCCAAGCCCTCTTTCCTCATTAGATGTCTCAGGAACCTCAGCTGTCTCTTCCTGATGTTAATTGTGAGTTATCAAATATGTGTTGCACAGCTTTCCCTGTTTCTCTTTCCTTCTATTCATCCTGTGAGTATTAGATTCTCCAATCCCTCTTTCCTCATTAGGTGTCCCAGGACGTATGCGATCATGGACCTCCATTTGTTCCTGTCTCTTGTCACTCTTAATATATTTCCTCTTGGTATCTTTCCCAAACCCCGCTCCACCAACTATTTGCTTAAGCTTATCAAGTATGTCTCGCGCTGCTTTCCCCTGTCGCTCTTTCATTCTATCCGCCTTGTGAGTATTAGATTCTCAAGGGCCTCTTTTTACATTATGTCCCAGGAACCTCATCGGTCTCTTCCTGCTGTTAAGTATGAGTTTTCCTTTCGTTTGCATTCTCTCCAGCATCTCGTCATTGCTCTCATGTTATCCATGGTATCCTCAGCATTCTTCTGTAGAACCACATTTCTGCTACCTCCAGTCTCTCCTTCATCGTCTAACATTCGCTGCCATACAGTAGGACGGATATCACATAGCAATCCAGCTCTCTTTTCTTGGGTACTAATGAAATTTTCCTGTTTCTTAATACTCTAGTGAGCTTTTGAAATGTGTCCTTGGCCATGCCAATGCGTCTTCGGATCTCAGTGTTGCACTTTCCATCCTCTGTCAGAACACTTCCCAGGTATTTAAATTTATTTACTTGTTTCATTTTAGTTTTTACGACCAGACTTTTCAAAATATTACCATTTTTTAAAAATTTAAATCTACATAAGTAGTGGAGAAGTCGTTCTAAGTAACGTGGTTAATCGAAATAAGTTATCCGTAATTTGTTGAGCATAAATAATAATTGTTGAGTGAGTGAAAAACGGAAAAATATTTTCAAGCAGAATTTTATTCCAAGAATCCGTACACGATGAAGAGAATTGTATTAATGCCTATAGGAGAAAATTAAAATTGATACAAACAGTTATTAAATAGATTTAGATTTTAACTGAAGTGAAATAATAACATGAACTAGCATTGCTGTTAGAAAGTTAATTACGTATAAATGTAACAAAATATCAAGCAGAATTTCAAGGAGGAAAATTAAAAGTAACAATTATTTATTTGGGAATTACAAAGCAATAAATAATTGCTCGTATTTGGGTAGAATAATAAAGGCAAAAAAGATTTCTTCCATTTTGCCTTAGAGGAAAAATGTCGAACTCAAACAAATACAAATATCGCTTGATATTTTTTCTTTTTCTTTCGGATTTTATAATTATTAGAAGAACAGAAATCTTTTTGGCACCAATTTAGTTTTAGTAAGGATTGCTATAACATTCGAAGATGATTCTTCCTCAAGTCAAAAATTGACCATTTTAAATAAATATCAGTATATATATATATATATATATATATATATATGTGTGTGTGTGTGTGTGTGTGTGTGTGTGTTTAAAAGAAACATTACTACCTATATATATATATATATATATATATATATATATATATATTGTAATTTTGTTATTACAATTGTTTATAAAAGCCTTATATCACTACAAAAAATTTCATGTTTCAGAACAATACTGTTCTTCTTCAGGTGATACTTTAAAATAAATGGTGAAAATGATTTATTTAGAAAATATAAAATGAATTCATGGTTATCTGGAAAGTGAAGAGGCGGTAGTTGAAGAATATGCTTGTAGGTGTGTCAGTATTTTTTAATAAAAAATGAGAATTAGGTAGAACTATGACGTTGCAGATTTGGGTTGCGAAAAGAAGCAGAGTAGCCTGGTGTCAAGCCATGTCATTTTTTAATTTTGTCTAGGTAAGATACATACTGGGATCATACATTATTTAAAAGGTTAGATTATAATTTTAACAGCAGGTTAGATTTTTTTTTAAAGTTTGATTTTGTACTACCCTATGAGTAAAGGAGCTGGATTGTTTAGGTTAGAAGTAGAATTAAATAATTATGGTATACTATGGTATATTGTAGTTAAGAAAACCAACTAAGTATTGTGTGAATCATTTATTTTAGTAAAATAATTTTAATTTTTAAGTTATTATGGAGCATAAGTTATAAATGAAACATTGTGATTAATTAAATTTTAAAGAAAAATATTTTCAATGTTTGCATAAAATCGTTAATTCAGCTCTATGATTCAGTAGTAGTTTATTTTTCTTCTGTGTATCGAGCACTCTTTATAAAAGTAAAGGCATGAACAGTGTTTTTTTTTATCTATCTGTTCTTTCACTTCCTTATAATTATCTATCTATCTATCTATCTATCTATCTATCTATCTATCTATTTGGGCAGCAATCTTTTAAAAATCTTTCCTTAAATACGGAAGACAAGGAAGATTTAATTAATTTTTATTTAGTTTTGCCAGTATCTTTACGTTTTTCCGTTTTGTAGAAGTAAAGGAGTATAGCAATTATCCATAATTTTCATTGACCCAAGCGCTTTCGGCTACCGCTTTAATCATTTTTAAGGGGGTTGTTTTTGGTGTTGTTACTTTTCCAGCATGCTTTGACTGTTTAATTTTATTTTTGTTTCCGTTTATTTTGAGCCTTCGCATGTTGAGCGCAGCCGGAATACACACACACACACACACACACACACACACACACACACACACACATATATATATATATGCATGATTGAATTCTTAAGCTTTTTTTTACGAACAAGGATCAATACAAACTGTCTCGGGTGAATCAATAAAATCTGTCGAATCTTTTACATATCTAGGAAGCGAGATAAATTTTACTGAAAGAGATGTGAAAACTTGCATAGCTAAAATCTGCTCCCCCTTTAAATAAAATGGATGTGATTTGGAAATCTGATCTACCAGACAATCTCAAACGGGGATTCTTTCGCCCCACTCCACAGTCTGTTTTAATTTATATTTGCCATTGTTTGAATATTAACTAAAACCCTTGAGCCTAACCTTAATGGCATCTACATTCGGATGTTGAGAGCTATATATAACATCTCTTGGAGACAACACCCAACTAAATCACAACTTTGTGAACCCATTCCTGATATTTTTCAATCTTACGTGAACGCAGAATTCTTGCGAGTAAAATAAGAGCCGTGGAAGCGATCTACTGATCTGGCCATGACGTAAGACGGGTTGATCGCCTAGTAACCGCCTACCTTGACCAACCATATAGCGACACAATGATCTTCCAACCTTGATTAGGTACCGTGATGGATGGTATGATAGACTCGTGAGTCCGACTTAACTCGTTTGAATTACATATATGCAACACGATCACGATTCCCGTGACTCCCCATATTTATAGGGGCATCCCAGTACTGCAGTTGGAGCTGCAGTAGAAATGTGTGGCTGGTGTGGAGTAGGAGGGAATCAGTATATATTTATGTAGTCCTAACCAAACGTGTTAGGTCACCATGGTATAGGGGACATGAACAGAATCACCAAAGACTCCTAAAGTTTTACTTCAATCACAAATTACACAGAACAAGGCTTGATATCAGGCATTCTGTAGACATCCAAGGTCAAGTCATTGGCACCAACTGAACCAGGTCATCATCAAACGTCACTCTCTAAACATTGCATAACCAGAGTTTATCAGAGCGCCAACTGTTAAAGTTAAATCCTAAGAAACTCTACCACTCAAAAAAGAAATGCCAGTTGAGTATAAAAACTAGTAAAACCACCTGTGTAGATAAAAAAAACAAAAACAAATGTTCTTATGTAGACTTGTAAAGAACATGTCTAGCGTCACAGTCTTGACCTTGGTTGTTCGCAGGTGTCTAATCAGGCGAATATGGAGGGTGCGGAGTGATACAACGAAACTCACGAGTGAAACTTCATTAAAAAATGTATAATTTATTTGTAAAAACAACTAACATCCTCTTTTTCCGTCCCACCTCTTAAAATTTAATACACTAGCTTATTATAATTGTCAGTTATTGTGTTGCCAATGCTACCATCAGAAGTGTTGGTTGAAAGGATCCCCAGGGTTTTTTTTCGTTATATATATATATATATATATATATATATATATATATATATATATATATATAACGAAAAAAATCTTTTCTTCACAAACTCATTTCGTCCCCTGAGCAAATTTACCAAGGTAAATATGTAAATTTTTATTTTTTAACTTTTTAACTTATATTTATACATGGAATTAAATTGGAAGAAAAAATTTTCGTTTACAAATTTTGAACTTGAGGATGCTGTAAAATATTCATAAAGCGAGCTGTGGAAGAAAAATAAAGTATGGAGGCCTCTAAAGGATTTAAATTAATGTCTAATACACGAAAATGAGTAAATAATGTTGTTTTTGAATTCATCTACTTTTTAATCTAATTATTATTTATTTAATTTTATTCAATTATTTATATCTATATTTATTTTATTTTTTTAAATGCTTTGGATTAACCATTTTCTTTTAGTTTTACATTTTAAGGTCATTTATATTGACTTACACATATTACATACTGCCGCTGGATCTAAAAACAACGAGAAACATATAAATATATATCTGACATCTTATAGTTTTTATTCTTTGTCTGTGACGCTTATGTGGAGCAGGAGGGCAGCCGGAGAGAGAGTTCCGTACACAAAGGAGCCGTCGGGAGTCGTTAGCCAATCTCTGGAGAGATTTCAGTTAAGTTCCAAACATTATATAGTCTTAAAACTCCCATGTATTTTTGCTTTTACGGTTGTTGCTCTCTTGACGTCATCTGCGGCCCCATATGTTTGTCAACCATCCTTGCCCTTGGTTGACTTTTATCTATGGCTGGATGTATCTGTCAAGTATATTCCTCCGACCATCACCTTTCAAGTCGATCGTTGCTTTTTTTATTGCTCCTTATTGACATCATGTAAGGCCGGATATATCTGTCAACTATCCTTGTCCTTTCACTTTATTGACCTTACCTACGGCCGGATGTATCTGTCAGTTACCTTTCTCTTTCAGTATATTACGCACGCACGCACGCACGCACACACACACATACACACACACACGCATTTATATAATATATAAATCAAGTGGCCGAGTTGTTAGAGTTTGACCATGAGATCCAGTTTCAAATTTCATCAAGCTCTATTCTTCAGGGAGGTGATTTCTTGATAATATCGACCGTCGGGACGATTTCAGCGTAGGTTACCACTGGAAAGTGCCTACAAACTATACAACTGATTGAACCAAGCAATGAAGGTGAAACTGACGAAGCTGTTCCAAAGCAGTGGATTGTTGTGCCCGCACGAAGTCACAGATCACATTAACAGAGCGTTTGAGCCTACTAGTCTTTTTCGAAGGATGTGCGTTGTGGGGCAGTGGATATCGACTCGGAACGACAACTCGGGTAGCCGAGTTCGAATTCCAGTTGAATTCCTCGCATTCACTTACGCACAAATACCCTTGGAAAAGGTATTAATCCGTCTCTTCCCTCCAGTTTTGGGTTAAATAACAGGACAGATTGGGTTCTATAGCCTTGATCGGCAGAATGCAATGGCAACCTACTACGGGATAATCATCTGCCCTGTCACTTATGTCTCTTTCGAGACATGATCGCCCAAGCGTGTATCACGTATGGCACTTAACTGACTGAGTCTTTTTCGAACTGTCGATCTCTCTCACAAACTGTAACTAAGGTTTGCTCTGGATAGTTATAGTATAAATATTTATCTTGTCTCTCCACTGAGACGTGATGTGACACAACGTCGAAGTTATTTTGAGGGGAACCAGAACGTATACCCTTGGGCCAGGGCTCAAACTTGCACAGCTCTCGCAGACATTGGTTGCGCTGGTCTTTGTGGCGACTACCGATCTACCCACTCTTGTGCAATGAGGTGGTTCAGCCTAAGACATCTGTTTTCTTGGATCCTCGGTATTTATTTTAAGAAATGAGCCGTATCTCTAACACTAGACCCATTTGTCAAAATACTAGAATGATGATTAATGAGTTGGGAATCTTAGGAAGCTTTGAGACCATCCTTTTCAAAGGACACAACTATTTTATTGCCTGGGCAACAATAATAAGAGAGTGGTTATTAAGTGACACCGGTCTATATTAATAGTCAGTCAGTTAAGTGCCATACGTGATACACGCTTGGGCGATCATGTCTCGAAAGAGACATGACTGATTGGGCAGAAGATTATCCCGCAGTAGGTTGCCATTGCTTTCTGCGGTAGACTGGTTGCCGACCAGGGCTATAGAACCCAATCTGTCCTGTTATTTAATCCATAACTGGAAGGAAGAGACGGATGAATACCTTTCCCAAGGGTATTTGCGCGCAAGTGAATACAATGGATTCAACTGGGATTCGAACTCGGCTCCCCGGTTTCTCGTTCCGGGAGTACTTCTTCTTCTTTGTACTTAGGCGATCATAACATGCTACAATTTCCTGTCTTTTGTATCTCTATCTGTATCACACACACACACACACACACACACACACACACACACACACACACACACACACACACAGAGTTTTACAGAAAGATGCTGAGAATACTATCCATGATTTTTGTGCATTCACTGCCATGTAGGAAGACTGACAGTTCAGCGTTTTGTTTTTATTAAAAAGACCCTGTTTTTTAATACTCTACTTAGATTTAGGACGGCATCGTTCTCTAATCCAATAGGATATACTAGAGCCGAGTTCGATTTCATTCAATTCAGTCGGTTATTCATTTAGGCACAAACACGCTTTTGAAAGGTGTGAATCAATATATTTACTATGGCTGTTAAGGTGAATTTAGTTGGAATTGCTGAAAAAAAGGAATACAAAAGAAGACACAAGACAGAGATAAAGAAACAAGTAATTATTATGGCAATAACAGAGAAGAAAAGTCCTTGCAAATCTATTTGTGTTTGTGGCTTTAGAAGTCCAACTATGAAATGTTCTTTAATGTCCAAATAAATTAGATGGCTCTTAGAATGTTTAAAGTAGCCTCAAATAAGGAGAGGAAATTTCCTACCTGTTGTTCCATGCTAGAACATTTGAAAAAAGAGGAAGGATTTTTGCATTGAGCCTGCCAAAATTAGGTGTCCACTGATTGGTCAAGGAAAATCATCTTAGCCAATCAAACAGACCCATTTAGATTAGGGGTGGGTGAGAAGAGAACTTATGTGGGAGAAGTAGTAGTAAACCTTTTTTTTATACTGTGGGTTAAATAGTATAATTTCTATCTGGAAAAATAATTGTTATTCACAGAAAATATTCACTTGCAAAAAGGTAATTTCGGTCCAAAATATGTTTTGGCTTTAAATAACTCACATAGGGTTGATAAACTATAAAATAACAAAAAATCAATCGATCAATCGTTATTCTAATGCGCCTACGGATTGCGGTGCTATTACGTCTTCAGTTTCGTCCAGATCTCCTTACGTTTTAAACTTTTATTAATGCTAACCGATATTTCTCCTCCATAACGTCGTATCAATAAAATGAATAGAAGAAAAAACAAAGTCATAACTTCTCGCAAAAACAAAACAAAACAAAATTGGTTGGATGCACCCACAGAAAAAGAAAGTATTACAAGTTCAAACAGGTTCACCAGGCAAACCAAATTCTCACTTCTCGTCTTGATCTCCGATACGCTGCTCACCGACACGAACGAACAAGTCAACCCTCCTTAAATGAACATATAATATTTTATACATTCGATTCGGCTACCACTCAGCCAATGAGCGCTAAGAACTCGTCAATAAAAATGGCTACAAGCGACAACAAATCTATGAGTGCTGTCCGATTCTCCATTCGAGCGAAGCTCGTCGATTCGCAGTCTCCACACTCCCTTGCAAAACATATACGCGACAGTGGCCCTTTTGGGTTGCCGAAGTAAGTCACTGCTACAGAACTTCAATAGAAGTTTATTTTAATTAAAAATTTATAAATGAAGAACAGTTGTTTTCAATCCTTTCACCCTCAATAAAGGCGATAAAGACACTAAAACCCAAGGGCGGATGAATCCGAGAGAAAAAAAAATCATCAGTGAAAGAAAGGTTAATAAAATAGATTTAAAGTTTTGAAGATCGTAATTGACAGGAAAGTGGATGTGTGTTGTGGTGCAGTGGATATCGACTCTGAACGGGAAATCGGAAAGCCGAGTTCAAATTCCAGTTAAATTCGTTGCATTTACTTACGCGCAGATACCCCTGAAAAAGGTATTAATCCGCCTCTTCTCTCCAGCTATGGGCCAAGTAACAGAACAGACTGGGTTCAATAGTCTTGGTTGGCAGCCAGTCTACCGCAGAAAGTAATGGCAACCTACTGCGAAAATATCTTCTGCGAAAATATCTTCTGCTTCTGCTCAGTTAAATCTTCGGTAAATTTTTGTTTTGTTCCCCGAAGGCCTTTACCCCTTCAAATCTTTTCAAAACATCCTTATTTCCGTGCAAATGTAAATGCTGAACTCAAATCGATAATTGTTTATTGACGAAAACTACCTTTTTTCAAGGTTACAAACAGAAAAATATCGAACTTCTTGTCACTGTTTATCTCACCCCGTAACTACGCTTCAAGAAATGTTATTCACTGCAGAATGACTTCACGCGTAGTTTGCCGATTTTTCGACCAATTTACTTCTTTTTTGCAATTACTACGCAGAAATTGAGTTCCGAACCCAAACAAATCGCGGAGTATTTGCTCAAAGGAAGTAAACAGGCCGAAATAAGTTTCCTACGCCTCCAGTCATTCATCGGTGAATCAGATATGAGAACGGTGGTAAGGGGTGAGATATAGTCCGATATTTTTCTGGTCGATAACAGGAAAAAAGATAAGTTTCTTCAATAAACAATTATCAAATTGAGTTCAGTATATACATTTGCACGTCATTAATGAAGTTTAGGAAAGATTTGACGGGGTAAAGGCCTTCGGGGAACAAACAAAAATTTACTAAATCTTCTTTCAGACATGATCGTCAAAGCGTGTATCACGTATGACACTTAACTGACTGAATTGACAGGAAAACAAGGAGCAGGAAGAAAGACCAAATTCTTAATCTGGTTTTGTATTTATTTTATTATTCGGTCGAGTCAGCTCGGACATCCATGAGTCTATCACGCCGACCATCACGCCGGCCATCACGGTCCTGCATCAACGACGGAAGGTTATTTTGCCATTGAACTAACGATCATTGTCATTTATATTCAGGAATACCGCTATTTTCATCTTGACGTCAATCCAGTCTTCTTATATGCGCCGTATCCTTTCAGAATGATCATGGCTCTCCACATCTTCATGTCTCTTGTATAACATTTGTCTTTTTGTTATTTCTCCCAAACCTCTTCTACTATCCAGTTACTCAAGCTCATCAAATATGTTACCCGATGATTTCCTGTTCCTGTTTTCCTCAATGTCTTGTGGGTATTAGATTTTCCCCTTTCCTCATTACTTGACCCAGAAATTTCATATGCCTCTTCCTGATGTTATTGTGTTATGGTACGACGTTATGGAGGAGAATATAAGTTAGCATTAATAAAAGTTAAGCATAAGTTTTCTTTTTGTTTCCATTTTCTCTAAAATATCGTCGTTGCTCACTTGTTCGGTCAATGGTATCCTCAGCATCTTTCTGGAGAACCACATTTCTGTTGCTTCAAGTTTCTTTACTCATTTTGGGGGAAACTGTCTAGTACACGTCGCGTAGGAGGACAGACATCAAGCTCAATACTCTTTTCTTTGTTTTTAACATGATTTTCTGTCTCTTAATACACTGCTTAACATTTGGAATGCGTCTTTGACCATCGCAATACGTAAGAACATTTTTTTTTCTAATCATATCACCCCAAGCAAGGCGGTGACGCCACTGATGCGCATGGGACTACTTAAGAGTAGAATGACTGGAAAAGAGAAAGCCGGAAACCACATCCTTAACAGGGAACAAGGGATGAGCCTCTTCACCTGTTCAAAAGACGTGGGTGGAGTGTGAACCGGGAGATAGTTAAGTCTATCTACTCCAATTGAGAACAAAAAAAAAAAAAAAAGGAGGAAAGAAAAAACTGAAAGAAGATTGGAAAAAAAAAAAGCCGGGAACCACATCCTAAACAGGAAACAAGGGATGAGCCTCTTCACCTGTTCAAAAGACGTGGGTGGAGTGTGAACCGGGAGATAGTTAAGTCTATCTACTCCAATTGAGAACAAAAAAAAAAAAAAAAGGAGGAAAGAAAAAACTGAAAGAAGATTGGGAAAAAAAAAAAAAGCCGGGAACCACATCCTAAACAGGAAACAAGGGATGAGCCTCTTCACCTGTTCAAAAGACGTGGGTGGAGTGTGAACCGGGAGATAGTTAAGTCTATCTACTCCAATTGAGAACAAAAAAAAAAAAAAGGAGGAAAGAAAAAACTGAAAGAAGATTGGAAAAAAAAAAAGCCGGGAACCACATCCTAAACAGGAAACAAGGGATGAGCCTCTTCACCTGTTCAAAAGACGTGGGTGGAGTGTGAACCGGGCGATAGTTAAGTCTATCTACTCCAATTGAGAACAAAAAAAAAAAAAGGAGGAAAGAAAAAACTGAAAGAAGATTGGAAAAAATAAAAATCCAGGGAACCACATCCTAAACAGGAAACAAGGGATGAGCCTCTTCACCTGTTCAAAAGACGTGGGTGGAGTGTGAACCGGGAGATAGTTAAGTCTATCTACTCCAATTGAGAACAAAAAAAAAAAAAAGGAGGAAAGAAAAAACTGAAAGAAGATTGGAAAAAAAAAAAGCCGGGAACCACATCCTAAACAGGAAACAAGGGATGAGCCTCTTCACCTGTTCAAAAGACGTGGGTGGAGTGTGAACCGGGCGATAGTTAAGTCTATCTACTCCAATTGAGAACAAACAAAAAAAAGGAGGAAAGAAAAAACTGAAAGAAGATTGGAAAAAATAAAAATCCGGGAACCACATCCTAAACAGGAAACAAGGGATGAGCCTCTTCACCTGTTCAAAAGACGTGGGTGGAGTGTGAACCGGGAGATAGTTAAGTCTATCTACTCCAATTGAGAACAAAAAAAAAAAGAAGAAAAGAAAAAAGTGAAAGAAGATTGGGGGGGGGGGAGCCGGGAACCACATCCTAAACAGGAAACAAGGGATGAGCCTCTTCACCTGTTCAAAAGACGTGGGTGGAGTGTGAAGTCTATCTATTACAACGAAAATATTTATAGAAAAGGCGGTTGTCTAATTTCTTTGATTTAAGCAGAGATTCAGTATTTAAAATATTTCACTATGTCTGAACTGCAGTCTGTACATTTGAAGAGTTGTCAATTCATTCACTTTGAAATGTTGTCGATATTTATTTAATCTGTTGATTAACTTTAATGCGGTTTTTGCTCGCTTTCAATAATATTTAGCATTGATTCAATCATATCGCGTGTAAAGTAGCTGGTTCTTTGTTTGAGATTTTTTAGATTAAGGCTTTTTGTTGCTTGTTGTGAATTTAATAAATATTGGCAGATACTAACGATTTCTCTCGTTCGATACTGGAGCAGTAGAATTTTGTTATTCTAACGATCTGCATTATCGAACCAAAAGAAAGATAGAAGGAAAGAGTGCTCGATAGAAGGACATCTTTTTAAAAATCATTTCACTCCAAGCAAGACAATAAAGCCACTAATACTGGAATATACGATTACTCGGGTTTGAAGCTGGAGTAGCAAAATTTGGTTGTTCTAACGATCTTCATTATCAAATTAGGAAAAGAAAATGAGGAAAGGAAAGAGAACTCCATAGAAGGACATTTTTAGAAATCACTTACTTCAAGTAAGGCAATAAAGCCACAAGACACAATAGTTTACTGAATGTTAAATATACTACTAAGGAGACAGAACAATTAAAGAATAAAAATTAAGATGACAGATAGCGATTGACATTGCATTTAAATTTTTGAAGATAGAGAGAGGAAAAATACAAATTAAGAGGAGGAAGGGAAATAATAAAATATTGGAAAACTATAGTCTTGGGAGAAGGAAAGGTGGGATGTAAATATATTAATGTAAACTACTGCTGAAGCATTGGTTATTCGAGAAAAGAAATGCACAAATAAAATAATTACAATTTTAATTCATTGCGACTAATTTTTGTGCGTTAGATTAACATAAAAGTTGAGAAACTGGCAAATGTCATAACTTCTGATTGTTTTCATTATTCTATGAAGTATTCATATGAGTATTCTCGTTTGTTTTAGCGCACCATTCGACCAGCTTATTTTTAGGTTTATCTTGAATCCAGTAGTATACGTCAGTAATTATGTAGGGGGCGATGGAAAAATTGTTGTCTAAGTGACACAAAACCGAAAATAACAATGACATCTCATTTTAACAGAAATGTTTACGAAAAAAAAAAAACACACACACAAAAATATCTTGAAATACTAAAAAGTAAAGTTATTCAATAAAATAATAATTCATTTTAACCACTACCTCTAGACCACTTCGGAATCTCTTGCAACTCTTCGGGATGGTCTTCTGTTTAATTACTAAGGAGCAAGGACAAAAGAAGAGTAATCAGGTGTACGGTAGCAAGCCACTAAAACACAAGGGCTTACTGGGTTTGAAAGAATTAGAAGAAAGAAACACTGCTAAATACTGTCATAATCCTTGCCTTCATCTTTGGTGTTACAAAGAGTTTTGTTGGTTTCTCGTTCAACCGCAGCCCATCAAAGGGGTTAGAGTATGGAGAGTTAGGTGGCCAAATGTAAGGGATGATGTGGTCGCAGAAACTGTTTGACAGCCGTCAGTGTTCTTCTGCTTGAGTAGGATGGTTCAGACATAGGGTATTCCAGAAGCCAATCTCTTGGTCCAGAAAAGCACTACCTCCTCCATGCCCTACATTTAGGCTTCTTTTTTTTTCTTTTTTTTTTAATCATTTCACCCCGAGCAAGGCGGAAACGCCACTGATGTGCAGGGGGTTACATAAATGTAAAAAGATTAATTAGAAAAGAGTGAGGAGTACAAACTAGTTAGAAAGAAAGGAACAATAGAAAGCTGAGAAAGCAGGTGCGATGACAGATACATAGGTGGAGAGAAAGGGAAGGTTGTTGAGACTGAGGCCTTATGCGGAAATGAATGGGGACATAATTTTGCCATCATAAGTGATCATTCGAAACATCTTCTTAATCGCCATTAAATTCATCCAGCTCTTTCCTGCATTGTCCTCATATTGACGCCCAAACCCCGTTAAATGTTCGTATTGTATTTTCCGGCGCGAATGCCAAGTCGTTTCCAAATTTCGGCTGGAGTGAATTGCGTCATAATGCTCTATTTCTTACAGTCGCTGCCCAACTGACATTGCGTAATAGACAAAATCCAAAACAAACAACCCGCATGGGCGAAATTAAAAATATAAAATGGCGACAATTTGCCCATATCTCCCTATATATATTTTTCAGTGTATTTAGGTACCGGGTGTGCATTGTGGTCCAGTGGATATCGGCTCGGAACGAGAAATCGGAGAGCAGAGTTCGAATTCCAGTTGAATTCATTGCATTCACTTACGCGCAAATACCCTTGGGAAAGGTATCAATCCGTCTCTTCTAGTTATGGGTTAAACAACAGAACAAATTAGGTTCTATAGCCTTGGCTGGCAACCAGTCTACCGCAGAAAGCAATGGCAACCTATTGCGGGATAATCTTTCGAGACATGATCGTCCAAGCATGTATGGCACTTAACTGACTGATTTAGGTACCAATCTTTCTTTAATACGCTTCGTTAAGGAAGACAAATAAGGTATTTTTACAGAGAATAAATAAATTCTTAATCTCTACAGTTACAACATTGCGCGTAAGTGAATGCAACATTGTGGCCCTGTTCATAATTAATGTTATTATGTGTGATTCCTAGTTTTCTATAAGAATTTGATATATTAATAAAACCCTTATAGATTAATGCAAAACCATGGCAAGTATTGATAAAAAGTGAATTTTGTTATTCATTGTCAGTTTGTTGAATGAAGAAAACCGTGTCCTATTTGTCCAATGAAAACAGTTATATTTTACAAGCCATATTAGATATGACTACATCTAGCAGTAGGTCCCTGATTGCTCGGTTTTAAGGGAATCATTTCGTAAAATCGTTTTCGCCCCAAGCAACACAGTATAACACCCAAGACGCAAGGGGTTACTGGGTGTAAAAGAATTAGAAAAAGAAACACTGCTAAGGATCAAGGACAAAAGAAGTGTCATCACGAGGAGAGTAGAAAGCCACAAAGATGCAAAAGGTCATTGGGCGTGAAAGAATAAAAAAACAAAAAAAAAACGAAACATTGTTAAGGAGCAAGGACAAAGAAGAGTATCAGAAGGACAGTAGAAAGAAACTAAGATACACAGAATTAATGAGTGTGAAAGAATTAGAAAAAAATGATAAAACACCGCTAAGGATCAAAGACAAAAGAAGAGTAATTAGAAAGATAGTAGAAAACCACTAATACACAAGAAGTTAATTGGTGTGAAAGAATTAGAAAAAAAAAAACATTACTAAGGAGTAAGGACAAAAGAAGAGTAATCAGGTGTACAGAAAACAGCCACTAAAACACAAGGGGTTACTGGGTTTGAAAGAATTAGAATAAAGAAACACTGCTAAGAAGCAAGGACAAAATAAGAGTAATTAGTCAATCAGGTAAGTGCCATATGTGATACACGCCTGGGCGATCATGTCTCGAAAGAGACATGACTGACTGGGCAGAAAATTATCCCGCAGTAGGTTGCCATTACTTTCTGCGGTAGACTGGTTGTCGACCAAGGCTATAGAACCCAATCTGTCCTGTTATTTAACCTATAACTGGAAGGAAGAGGCGGATTAACACCTTTCCCAAGGATATTTGCGCGTATGTGAATGCAACGAATTCCACTGGAATTCGAACTCAGCTTGTCGATTTCTCGTTCCGAGCCGATATTCACTGCACCACAGGGTGTGAAAGAATCGGAAAAAATAAACACTGCTAAGGTGCAAGGACAAAAGAAGATGAATCAGGAGGACAGTAGAAAGCCACTAAGACACAAATTGTTACTAGTTGTGAAAGAATTAGAAAGAAGAAACACTGCTTAGGAGCAAGAACCAAAGAAGAATAATCTGAACATTAGAAAGCCACTAAGACACAAAATGTTACTGAGTGTGACAGTACTAGGAAAACAACAGTAGATGATTGACATTGCATTTACAGTTTTACAAATTAAAGTTGGCTAGAGAGCACGGAGTCGGAAAGGAGTTCCACAAGCGAGAACTGCGAGAAAAAATCTGTTAGCATAGAATTTACGGTTATATGTAACCAGCTAAACTGTAGACTGATATGACCCCATCACTGATCTAGTTTTCTTTTTTCTATTTACCGTGTCCCTTCTGGACGTGGGCGACCATGGTTCTCCATATCTCCCCATCCTTGTAGCACTTAACGTTACTTCTCTTGTTATCCCGGTCAATCCACGCTCTGCCAAACATCTGCTCAAGTCCATCAAGTATGTCATTTTCCCTTGTCTCTCCTTCCCTCAGATTCTCCAAGCCCCCACTTCTCACTACATGCCCCAGAAACTTTTCCTGGTGTTAAGTATCAGTTTCCTTTTCGTTCCTCACATGTTCTTTATATGGTATCCTCAGCATCCTTCTGTAGAACTACATTACAGTTGCTTTAAGTCTTTTTGTCATATTTGATGAGATTGTCCACTATTCACTGCCATACTGAAGGACATATATCATATAACAATCCAGTACTCTCTTCTTTAATTCCAGCGATAATTTCCTGTCTCTCAATACTCTTTTCAGATTCTGGAATGCATCCTTGGACATGCCAATACGACTTCGGATCTCGGTGTTGCACTTTCTGTTCTCTGTCCCAGGCATTTAAAATTCTGTACCTGGTTGATTTCAGTATCCCTGGCCTGTAGTTTGCATTTTAGGCTCTTCTTTTACTGATGATCATGCAAACAATTTTCTTCTAGTTTATATGTAGTTCTTTCTTTTCGCTTTCTTTAACTACTTCCTGTAGGAGGTCGTGCGGTTTACTTTCCGTGTAGTTTAGTTTTCAGCATTTTAGGCTTTTGTATCATTGTATCATTGTATCTTATATCATTGTATCTTGTATCATTGTATCACTGTATCATCTGCGTATCTTACATTGGTTAGTTTGCGGCTGCTATTGACAAATCCTGGTATGATTTTTTGCGCTCTCAAAATTTTCTCGATGTATAGGTTGAATAGAGCTGGTGAGAAAACACATCCTTGTCTTACGTCTCTTTCTGTCTTTGTATATTTGCTGAACTCATTTCCTGTCTGTATGCAATACGTGTTCTGGATTACTGTAATGTCTTTCCTGAATATGTCATGTTTACTAAGCGTCTCCATCAGATCTTTGTGGCGTACTTTGTCGAATACACGTCTTTCTGAATTTTTATTGCCCTTTATGACAACATTCTAAGCGAAAATATGTCGTTCCTTGTCCCAGTGCTTTTGATGAAACCTCGTTGTTCTTGTTTTATTTCTGGTCTGATTCTGCTGCCCGCTCTATTCACCAGAATTCGGATGAAGAGTTTTGTTACGTGACTTCTTAAGCTGATTGTTCAGTGGAGTTCATATTCATTTGCACCTGGCCTCTTAGGCAGTGCTTTGAAAATCAATCTACTTAGGTCTTCCGGGATGTATTGTGGTAGATTTCTTCATATTCATCCTTAGTTTGCACATAACCGGAAGGTGGTTGCTTCCACAGTAGGCTCTTCGATGAACGACTGCATTCCTGAATCTGCTGTTTATAATTATTGTTGTGGACCCAGAATAGGCCCGGAAGAAAAACACAAACTCGGGTATTAGTGAAACATATATATTTAACGAAAGAACAAATTCAAAGAGTGTTACACATCAGTCGGACTGCTAAGTATTAAACTGGGGTGACTGAACTGAACTGAACAGAACTCATCTTAACTCAACCCCGAGAGGCATATTCTCCCGGTATTTATAATAATAGGAAGAGTTCCAAGAGTTCATTATAATGTTCCATAACAGTTATATAGTCTATTTGGTTCTTCGTGTCACCTCCTGAACTTTTCCATGCCCATAATCGTCTTGGGTGTTCTTGAGACCAAGTGTTGGTTATTACCTGATCGTTCCTTGTGCACCATTGTACACATTCTTCTCCTGTCATTGCAGATTCCAAGTTTGAATTTGCCAACTGTTTAACCCCAACCCTCTCTTTGCCTACTTTGGCATTCAGGTCTCCCATGATAATTCTAATTTCTTGTGCTTTACATTGAGCTTTGGCATTGTCCAGTATGGAGTAGAAAGATTCTATTTCCTCGTCAGTGCTTTGCGTTGTTGGTGCATACACTACTATAACCGCAATGTTGAAGGGCTTTCTTTTTACTTTAACCACGAGGATAACTGGCAGTACTCCAGAACGCAATTATTCATGTCTCGGCCTAGTATCAAGCCGCGTGATTAAATTCAATGAGTCCAGGCACCAGAGTGAAGAGCTCATCCGAACAATTACCATGAAAGTATTTATAGAAAAGTAAAAAAAAGAAGCAATCTTACGGCGGTGGAAAAGAGACTGAAGACGAGACGGCAGAACAGGGTGAATAATATTCTTCTTTGAATTTTATCAAGGAGTTCTAGTTAAATAGCAGGGGCATTGGACCAAATGTGGTGGCAACATTCTAAGCATGTAGACTTATATATATGTAAGATTCTGAAGAGGAAAATTGTCTAGCATGAACCAATTTTGATTGTGACTTGATTCTATTGGTCAGATACGTGTCACGTGTAATAAAACAATAGTCGTTCATTTTAGATGTACGTGTATGTATCTATGTAAAGGAACGCTTGCCTGTTTATATGTATGTGTGCCGCGTATAATAAAGCAATAGACGTTTATTTTAAATGTAAATGTATGTATGTATAGGAACGCTTGTCTGTTTATATATCTGTGCGCATAGTAACACAAGTGTCAAATGAATTTAAACGATTGATGATTTTTAAAAAATATGTATATGAGAAAATCATGGGTGGTTAAATGTGTGAATTCTTGTTTTATAAGTCGGTAATGTTAGTGTGTGAGTGAATGATAAAACGAATTAAATTTCCGTTTAAATTTGCAGCGAAATAATATATACAAGTACCAAGGGAACTTTTTTTTTTTTTTAGAAATAAATAGATAAACATATATATTTCGGAAGTTATATGTGATAGAATCTGTCATTGAAATTATATGTACTAATTAATATTTATGTGTTATTTAAAACTAGCAGTATAGCCGGGCGTTGCTCGGGTGTAATGAAAGCTTTAAAACTAATCCATAGTCCCGGAGCTCAGACTCTGCCTTAAGAATATTTGTGTGAAGTTTGGTGAAAATCGGATAAAAATTGTAGATTTGTATAAAGGACATACAGACAGATAAACAGACACACACACAAACATCTTGCCTTTTGTATATACATTTGTATCGAGCACTCTTTATAAAAGTAAATGTATGAACAAAAGGTTAAAAAACCTACAAGTTCAACAACTTAGTTACAATATATATATATATATATATATATATATATATATATATATATATATATATATATAATCGATTTTCTGCACTATTGTAAGAACTGCAACCTTGAAACTTCTGAATATCGTTTCTTATGTCTTTGTCTATGAGTGTATCAAATTTAATCAAATTTAATTAAAATCGGACCACTTCTATAACCCGATTTCGACACAAAATCTAGCTAAGAACACTCGCAGATGCTGATAGTACAATTGTGTAAATTTTCAAGAAAATCGGTTCAGCCGTTTCGGAGTCTATAGGTAACGGATGCACACACACACACACACACAGAGACAAAGTTTCAATTATAAATAAGTTTAGATTTAGATATTACAATATTATATTTAAGTAATATAAATAATTTTTTTTTTTAATCGTGTCACCCTAAGCAAGGCATTCCGCTGCCACTATAGCGCAGGGGGTTACATAGAGGGATTGGGTATAGGAAATGTCAGAAGGAGGGTGATAGACGACTTAGGATGTACATAGGGAGAGAGTTGGAGAGAGTGGGTGTGAGTTAGTGTGTTAGGAGATGTCTATTGACCTTACATTTAAACTCCTGGAGGTTGTAGCCGTCGGGGAAGCAAGCATGCGGTAAGGAATTCCACAGGCGGGAAGTGCGAGGAAAGAAGCTGTTAGAGTAGAAATTGCGCTTACATTTCATCGGTTTCACTGTAAAAGGGTGGGACCTAGTTGCCAATCTAGTATCTCGTGCAAATTCCTATCTAGGGGGCACCAGTGATTTAAGTTCGTCAGAACAGAAGCCATGAAAGTATTTATAGAAGAGGCACAGGGAAGCTACGTCACGCCGGTGGGAGAGATACTGCAGGCGGTCAGCCAAGTCGGTATCAATCACATTACAGATTTTTGTATTTTGTCAAGAAGCCCGAGGAAAATAGAAGGAGCACCCGACCAGATGTGGCAGCAGTACTCAATACACGGGCGGATGGTGGATTTATATAATTGCAGGATAGATTCAGGCGGAAAGAATTTCCGGGCCCAGCACAGAGAGCCGACTTTCATAGCTGCGGATTCAGCAATGGATTCGACGTAGTCGTTCCACTTGAGGTCCGCTGAGAGTGTCAGGCCAAGTAGGCGTAGTGATTTACTCTCTGGGAGGCAAGCCTGTTCCATGCTAATGGGAGGGAGGTGCGGTTGTCTGTGGTGGTTAATTGACAGCAGCTTCGTTTTGGAAGAATTGAATTTTACGAGCCATTTCTTACCCCAATCCACCACGGATTGGAGGTCCTTCTCAAGCTCGGCAGCGAGGGTCGCCTTGTCACCTACACCAGATTTTTCATCGAGACGAGAGTAAACTGTGGTATCATCGGCGTACATGCCTACTTGTGATCTCATGGTATCGGGGAGAACATTGATATAGATTAGAAAGAGCGTAGGACCTAGGATAGAGCCTTGGGGTACACCCGCGTTTGTAGGTAGTTCTGAGAGGCATGTCCGTTTAATACCACCTTTAGTGTGCGGTTCGAGAGGAATGACCGGATTAAGTCCAACAAATGTCCAGTTATGCCATACTTCGCAGTCTCCGTAGAAGGCCGGCATGCCATACTCTTTCGAATGCTTTAGAGATATCCAAGACGTTCAGGCTTCACCATTCTTGTCGAGAGCCTGGTATCTAGAAATATTACATTATTTATATTTAAGTATTGAATACAATAAAATTTTAACGGTTGGAAACTTTTATATATGTACATATATCTCTATATAAACTGTCTCATACTCTGTAAACCTCTACTTTGTGTGAATCTTAGGCCTTGTACAGGATGAACACCATTATAAAAAACAAAACAAAAATAAACTTGTAAGAAATTTCTACTTGTCTTTTATACGTTTTGTGGTAACCTGCTGACATTCAACTCCAGTCAGGGCTCCAATGAATACAGGAAAAAGCTTTTGAGGTTCGGAAACGCAATCGACCTAAGTTGTCCATAGCAGATAAGGTAAATCATGACTTTCATTTCATTTTATTTAGTGTTTTTTTTTGTTTTTTTGTTTTTCATTAAGATCTATGGACTGGTCTACAGACATGTTAAAGGGAGAATTACTTTTTTTTTAATCTTTTCTGTTAAGAGTATTTTGATATAACCACCTCTAACTTGGACATTACAAGAAAATTATATAATGGATTCTTTTTCTACCGTGTCTCTTCTGGCCGATGGGGATCACGGCTCTCCACAATTTCGAGTCTTTGTGGCTCTTAATAACTTTTATTTTTTTTTTAACCATCTCTTCAAATCCTGTTCCGCCATCCATTTACGCAAGCTCAGTTTTTCAGTCTCTTTCTATGTGCCGTGTCATTTCAGGATATTGGCGGTCATGGCTCTCCACAATTTCCTATCCTTTGTAGCTCTTAATGCATTTTGTGTTTTTGTAATCTCCCCTAAATCTTGTTCCACCATCCATTTACTTAAGCACATTCTTTTTCTTTTCATGTGACATGAGACCTCAGCCCATTGACGATCATGGCTCTCCACAATTTTCTATTCTTTGTAGCTCTTAATGCATTTTGTGTTTTTGTTATCTCCCTTAAACCTTGTTCCACCATCCATTTACTGAAGCACGTTCTTTTTCTTCTAACATGTGACATGACCCCTAAGCCCATTGACGATCATGGCTCTCCACAATTTCCTATCCTTTGTAGCACTTAATGCGTTTTGTGTTTTTGTAATCTCCCCTAAATCTTGTTCCACCATCCATTTACTTAAGCATGTTCTTTTTCTTTTCATGTGACATTAGACCTCAGCCCGTTGACGATCATGGCTCTCCACAATTTCCTATGCTTTGTAGCACTTAATGCATTTTGTGTTTTTGTAATCTCCCCTAAATCTTGTTCCACCATCCATTTACTTAAGCACGTTCTTTTTCTTTTCATATAGTAGATAACATATTTAGTTAAACTTTTCGTTTAAAAGTTGTTTTTCAGGCAGTGAGTCTGATCCACTGCTAAAACAAGCTGATCTTAATTAATATAAGTTCAATGACATAATAATGTTTATTAGGTAAAGTGGTAAAATGTCAATGCAAAAATTTAGATGTGTTCCTGATGGAGCGGATCGTGAATTGAAAATCTTGTTAAAAACTGGACTGTCTTTATTTTATCTTTCTACATTTTATTCTGTAAAAATGATAAATAGATACATAACTGGGAGCAGTTTTTAAATTAGCATTATTTTCAAAATTGCTCTTTGTGGTCAATATTTTTGGCTGGCTTGTCAGGCTTCATTTCTTTCCTCTTTAAGGATTTCAGCAAAGTCTTAGTTTCTTTTTCTTCTACCCTATAATACAGGGTGTCTCAGAATTAATTATTTCAATGAATTCAGGCAGATTTAAAAGAAAACTGACACAATTTTATGTTTATTACTTAATTATATTACAAAACAAAAAGATTTATAAATCTTATGTTAAAACATTATTAGAAAATTTTCAATATGTACTCTGCATCTCTGTAATTTTCAAATCTACCCCTAGCTTTGTGAAACACATTTTGAATCATTTTAGAAGTTATCCCCTGAACTACTTATGAAATGCATTCTTTAAGCTCAGGCAAACTATTGGTCTTTTCGTGATAAAACATTGTGCTTATGAAACCCTTGGAGTAGATAGACTTAATTGGAGTAGATAGACTAAACTATCGCCCGGTTCACACTCCACCCACATCTATTGAACAGGTGAAGAGGCTCATCCCTTGTTCCCTGTTTAGGATGTGGTTTCCGGCTTTCTCTTTTCCATTCCTTTTACCCTTACGTAGCCCCCTGCGCATCAGTGGCGTTATCGCCTTACTTGGGGTGATATGATTAAAAAAAAAAAAATGTGACATGAGACCTCAGCCCATTTACGATCATGGCTTTCCACAATTTTCTATTCTTTGTAGCTCTTAATGCATTTTGTGTTTTTGTTATCTCCCTTAAACTTTGTTCCACCATCCATTTATTTAAGCACGTTCTTTTTCTTCTTTCATGTGACATAACTTCTCAGATCGTTGACGATCATGGCTCTCCACAACTTCCTATTCTTTGTAACTATTAATGCATTTTGTGTTTTTGTAATCTCCCCTAAATCTTGTTCCACCATCCGTTTACTTAAGCACGTTGTTTTTCTTCTTTCATGTGCCACCTACCCTAAGCCCGTTGACGATCATGGCTCTCCACAATTTCCTATCCTTTGTAGGTTTTAATGCCTTTTATCTTTTTGTTATCTTTCTTAAACTTTGTTCCACCATCCATTTACTCAAGCACATACTTTTTATTCTTCTATATGCCATGACCCCTCAACCCGTTGGCGTGCATGGTTCTCCACAATTTCCTATCCTTTGTAGGTTTTAATGCATTTGTCTTTTTTTTTTTAACTCTGTTAAACCTTCTTTTACAATCCATTTACTCAAGCACATTCTTTTTCTTCTTCTATGTGCTATGTTCTTTTAGGCCGTTGACGATCATGTTTCTGCCCAATTGCCTATCCTTTGTAGGACTTAATGCATTTTGTCTTTGTGTTATCTCTATTGAACCTTGTTCCATCATCCATTAACTCAAGCACGTTCTTTTTCTTCTTTCATGTGCCATGTCCATTCATGACTTTGGCGATCATGGCTAGAAATTCCAATCCTTAATTTTTATTATCTTTTTGCAATCTCCTAAGGCAAATCCTCGTTCAATCATCCATTCACACAAGTTCATCAGGTAAGTGGCTCGCTGAATTCCCTTTCTCTTACACTCAATATGCACGCATCGAGGGTTATGTATTTCAAGCCTTCCTTTATGTGTCCAAGGAATTTCAACGGTCTTTTCCTGATTCTGAGTGTTCTTTCTGTTACTATTTTCTTTAAGACTTCCTTGTTGCTTACTTTCTCTCTCCAGGAAATTCTCAGTATCCTTCTGTAGAACTATATTTCTGTTGTCTCTAGTCTTCTTCTCATTCTTGCAGAGATTGTTCAACATTCCCTGCCATATAAGAGGATGGATATTACATAGCAATCTAGCACTCTTTTTTTTTTTTGTTGTTTCTAACGATTTTTTTCGTTTCTTAGCACGGTAGTTAGCTTTTGGAATGCTTCTTTTGCTAGTCCAATGCATGTTCGGATCTTGGTGTCACTTTTTCTATCCTTTTGACAAAGACACTTCCAAATTATTTGAATTTCCGTATCTTGTTGATGTTGATATTTCCAATTTGTAACTCTCACCTTAGGCTTTTTCTTTCGTTCATGTTGTCATTTGATAGAAAAAAAAATCTTTTAAATCAAAGTAAATATCACCATGCCGAGAAACTTCAGCTATGTACTCGTAAAATCTTCGATCACTTATGGGCATAAAAACCGAAGATTTCTGAAGTGCATGAAGAAACACGCAAGGCATTCGAAGAAGCGAAAACTTTTTTTTCACCGATTGTTAACGCTTTTGTCGAACAGCACGTTCGACATATGAAAAAGACATGTTGATTTTACCATTGGAAATCGTCGAATATCAAATAGTTGAATATTTATACACAGATATATCGACGGTTATAGCTGATTTTACAAGCACACGAAGATACTAGTGGAAGTAATCACCAGGAGTGAAAGATTTCTAGCCATTTTTTGTTCAGATGTGCGTTGTGGTCCAGTGGATATCGACTCGGAACGAGAAATCGGAGAGCCGAGTTCGAATTTCAGTTGAATTCGTTGCAATCATATACGCGCAAATACCCTTGGGAAAGGTATCAGTCCGTCTCTTCCTTCCATTTATGGGTTAAATAACAGGACAGATTGGGTTCTATAGTATAGCCTTGGTCGGCAACCAGTCTACCGCAGAAAGCAATGGCAACCTACTGCGGGATAATCTTCTGCCCAGTCAGTCAATGTCTCTTTCGAGACATGATCGTCCAAGCGTGTATCACGTACTGGCACTTACCTGGCTGACTGGCTGGACCATCACACAAAACTGTACCACGAGATTTACAAATATTATTCATTATTCTTTGAGATAAAGCAAGTTGACATGTTGTTTGATCTTGTAAATTGATATCAAATTAAATTTTAATTAGGGAAGTATAATATGAAAACCCAATTGAATATGCTGATTGGTTAAGAACTGAATATTAAGGAGAATGCTAATTGGTTAAGAATTGTATATTTAGGATAATGCTAACTGGTTGAGAATTGAATATTAAGGAGAATGCTGATTGGTTATGAATTGAACATTACGGAAATGTTGAAAGCAATAGGTTATCTTTTGAATCGAGAAAATTACAACATTGTGATTCTTGAGATAAAGAATTGACGAACTGACGTATACACAGACGCAGATTGACATATATATATATATATATATATATATATATATATATATATATATAACTCTTGGGATATCAGTTCCATGTCCGACTATCGAGCTATCCCAGAAAGGGTGGAGACATTTGTAGACACACGCACATATACACCCAGTATAAAACCAGATATTACAGGATAAGAAAAATGTGTTGAATGATTTTACGTCACGTCAATTCATGTTGGGTTATTTCTTGTCAAATTTTGTATGAGGCACCCAATGAAGAGCAAACTTCTCCATCATCAGCAATGGTCAACTAGACTAGATTCATTAACAATTAACTCACACCAAGTATATGAAAAAGTGGATATTACTCATTTTCCCTGGTGCCTCGACTGTATGAATTTAAGCGTGCTACTCGATTGGCAATTAGGTCTCACAGCTTTACTGTTAAACTAACCCCTACGTCTACCCTAACAGTTTCTTTTCTTGCAATTCTTGCCTGTGGAATTCCCTTCTGATTTCTTTCTTCCCTGATAACTACAACTTTAAAAATAAACATAAAGTCAGTCGCCATCTTTTTTCCGCATAGACTTTGTTTTCTTATTGTCCTTTTCTTAATCCTCCCCACTAAAGTTTTCTCATTCTCTGTAATCACCTGTGTTCCAATAGAATTATACACTAGTTTGGGTGAAACAATTAAGAAATAATAAAATAAAGATAATTGAAAGAGAGAGAAAGAGAGAGATTGAGATTAAGAATGAGAGAGAGAGAGAGAGAGAGAAAGAAAGAAGGGAAGAGAGAGTGAGAGATACCAAAAGGGCTGCAAGGAATGACGATTGAAGAACGCTGTTTTGCAGGTTAATTACATTCTGAATGTCTCGTCAGAACAGCCTTAGGCCAAACTGAAGTAATCTCAAGAAATGCTTGCTAAAAATCTTAGAATTGTACTCACTTCAACTTCCATTTAAAACAAATAATCTCCTATATTTTGAGATATGGTCAGAATGAAAATATTTTTTAAGAGAAATTATTTTTAATATTTAGAATAAATATATTAGATTTTATATCTTGATGTGGTGACCATATGGAAGAGGAGATTAGTACATTCGTTGAATCTCCTGAACTTTAGAGGATACGTGAAAAATGCTTTCAAAATGAAAATTTCAATATATATATATATATATATATATATATATATATATATATATATATATATATATATTGGCCATAGATGCACAACATTCTCTCGTAAGTTGACTTGTCAATTGTCAGAATTTAGTGCCATTCGCACACATATAGCTGAACATATGACAAATACGCAAAATAATATTAGCATAAAACAAATTTTAGTAGATAACACAAACATTTTATACATGACACAATACAAGGAAAGACACTAAACTCTGGAGACGGTTGTAATAAAAGAGAAGCAGACAACGTTTGACGAAGCTATTTTTCACGACCATATAATGAAAGGTATTTAAAAAAAAACAATTAGTTTGACTGTTTATATCATGTTACCATGAGTGATTGGAATTGGTTTCATCAAACGTGAGAAGGCGGAAATAAAAAATATCAGTGTGCAAAATATACAGAATAATACTTGAAAACGAAAGTAGCTACATTCGGAAGTAATCGTAAAAAAAATTATATGAAATCAAAATAAACATGAACTTTGTCATATTTACCGATAACATAAAACAACTAATTCGGAAATTTGAAAATTTTAATAAAAAAATTAATAGACAAAACATGCCAATATCAGTTAATCGAACAATATTTATACACGAGTTGGGCCATGCCATGAAAATATTAATAACAATATGCCGTTTAAAATGACGGCAACATATATATTGAAGTATTTACTTTTGAGAATCTTATATTGAGACATAAGAAAAATTAAACCAAACCTCTGAAGGTGACAGGAGGGATATATATATATATATATATATATATATATATATATATGAATATTTTTATTATAATAGAGGGGATGTTTAATAGAGGGGATGTTTGAAAAATACATACATACATACATACATACATACATACATAATTTTTTTAATCATTTCGCCTCAAGCAAGGCGGGACCGCCACGAGTGCGCAGGGGGTTGGTTATAATGAGAGAAAAGACTGGCTACAGGAGGTGGCGAAGAAAGGATAAAAGATGGATGAGGTTCAAGGAAATAGAAGATGGCAATTGACGATGCATTTAAATTTTGGAGGTTGTAGCTGTCAAGGAAGCAAGTAAATGTGATGGAGTTCCACAAGCGAGAAGTGCGGGAAAAGAAGCTATTAGCGTAAAAGAGGTGGTTACATTTAACTATTTCAACGGTAAAAGGGTGGGACCTCGACGGCAATCTAGTAACAAGCTGAAATTCATGTGGTCGGGGCACCAGATAAAAAAGCACGCTACATATATATATATATATATATATATATATATATATATATATATATATATATATATGAAAAATGGGAAAAATATATGGAAAATGGGAGAAAAAAGGACACATTTTTAGAATCAGAAAGAGACAGTTGAAATTTCTAGTGTACATAATGAGGAAAGAAGCCTTGGAAAATTGGGAAGATTGAAAGGAAGATGGATGGAGGAAAACTACGCATAGCCTACATGGCGAGATTGAGTAAATGGATGGTGAAATATGGTTTAGAAGAAATCACAAATAATTCATAAATTTTGTAAAAATGGATAGAACAGACAGGAAATTATGGAGAGCCGTGGTCGCTAACTTTTTGAAGAGTCAAGACACATAGAAGAAAAAGAAGTATTGGCTTACTGCATCTTATGGAATAGGTTCGGAACTAGAGTCTCTAGAAAAGCCTTAGCACAGATGACCTATTGGGCTGGATCAGGACAAATTGCAGCAGTTGACCAGATGTTTGATTCCACTGACCTAACCATCAAATTAAACTGGCTACAATCAGAAATTGGTTTTCTCGTTGACTGATAGACAGCAACTGAGATCGATGATGAACATGTTCATATCGATTTTTATGAAGAAAGATGACATTAAAAGGGATGAAAAATTGTACGATTGATGGAAGAATGCCAAATTCAAAGATCTTGCTAATGAATATGCATAGCAATCTTGACTGAGAAGTGCTTCATCCGATTCTGATAAAGTGTACTGCACGCAGTTGCAGGGTGTGCCATAAAAAATTGCCCACATTTGAGAAAAAAAAAAAAGCCCGCCTGTTTCTGTTTAATGCCAGCCTACGCGCTGTCACGACAAAACAATTCTAGCAGTTGGGTTGGAAAGTTCAAACACATTCGTTTTACTCACTCCACTGTGCAGATCTAAATTTGGAGCTTTTGCGTTCCTTTTAAATATTTTTCATCAGGGTGTCCGAAATGATAACGACACCAAAGCCAATATTAAAAAATATATTAAATTCGGAATGAATATCATTCAATTGCCAAGGAATCTCAGAATTACGTACGTTTTAGCAGAACGTGATAAAGAACAATATTAACAATTCTGAATACATATTCCGTTTATATATATATATATATATATATATATATATATATATATATATATATAAAGACACAGAGAGAGAGAGAGAGAGAGAGAGAGAGAGAGAGAAATTACACGCGTTTCAGTAGATATTATTGCTTTTCAAAGAATGAAACAAATGTCTATCGACCTACAAATCGAAAGTCTCAATAAACAAGTTATATATATATATATATATATATATATATATATATATATATATATATATATATATATAATGTTTTTATTCAATTTTATTTCATGCAAGTTGACCCATGCCGTCAAAAATGATGGTAATATTTATATCGATATGGCATCTAAAATGACGGTAACATATATACTGATGCATCTAATATTAAATAACATGCATTAATATATAATAAAAAAAAATACAAACCCCCCTAATCATTACACGTGACAATATATATATATATAATAATGAACTTAATCACAGCAAGGCTGTGATTAAGTTCATTATTATATAATAATAACAGACTAAACATTCGTCGGTTAAATAATGGGGGAGAAAAAAAGAAACAAACAGCGCACAAGAACAATACGTCTAGTGCCCATTGGAAAGACTTATAATAAATTTAAAAAAAAAAACAAGACCAAACATTAACACTACAGTGCTCGATATGAAATTACGAAAGTACGAAAGTAGAGCGAGAATACAATACAAGAAATCTAGAAGTGAGCCACCACCTACCGCGGTTTCACGCAACGGTTCTTCGTGAAACCGCGGTAGGTGGTGGCTCACTTCTAGATTTCTTGTAGGAAGGATATATATATATATATATATATATATATATATATATATATATATATATATCGTCATCCGCAAACAGATCTGTTTCGCTGTATCACAGCTCATCAGTACAGTTAGACATCCAACTGCTTTTTACCCAGGATTGAAACCCGACCGAACCGGCGTCAGTCGGCGATTCTACCTCTGAGGTTAAAGGAAGCAAACTTTTTAGCGTGTATACTATCATTATACACGCCCAATAGCCAGAGTGCTCTAATTCATTACTGAATGAGCGATGCGTATATGCTACTGTTTTTCAAAGCCTACCATTCTTCCAGAGTGCTCAATCATGGTGTGAGAGCGTAAATAGTCATCCGCAGACAGATCTGTTTCGCTGTATGACAGCTCATCAGTACGGTTAGACATCCGAATGCTTTTTACCCAGGATTGGAACCCGACCAAACCGGCGTCAGTCGGCGATTCTACCTCTGAGCTATGGCCGCTCGGTAGAAGGAGGCAGACTTTTAGCGTGTATATTATCATTATACACGCCCAATAGCTAGAGTGCTCTAATTCATTTACTCTGAATCCCCCAACTGAGACGGGATGTGACACAAAATTGGGCTTTACTTGGGGAAGCAGAGCGCAGACACTAGGAGTCAAAGGACAACATTTGCCCAGCCCCTGCATACGCAGGATCGGACACTAAGTCTGTTGTTTATTCCCTGTTGAGTCTCAGTCCGTAGACCGAGCCCCGAAGACAGAGAGCTTGTCTGACAGCCTCGAAAATCGCGCTGAAAAAAGGTGGTATAATGGTTAGCAAACTTTTCTTGCTAGGTCAGTTAAGTTTGAGTCGTGAGTTCGATCATCACTGGGTGCTTTTTAATTTTGGCCTTGTGCAAATCGCTAATGGTACAATCTGTACAACGTTAAGAATTATGGGAAATGGTTATTACTATTGTTCTCTGATATTTTTATTCACTTAAACTTTATTGTTTCTTAGGGATTTCTTCAGATACGACGAAGAGATGTTTCGACGTTTCCTTTCCATCTGTGGAACTCCTTTCCGTTTACTTGCTTCCCTGTTCACTACAATCTTCCAAAATGTAAATATAACGTTAAAGTCTTCTTAAATCCCCTTCATCTTTTCTCCTTTTCTCGACCCTCTCTATTCTTAGTCTACTCTTTCACTTTCAGTCTCTGCACCCTTTGCGTACAAGTGGCATTCCCGCCTTGCTTGGGGTGAAATGATTAAAAAAAAGTAACAAGTATCACTGACTCGGCAGTGAATGAAATTAGCGTTGTCTTCTGAATCCGCTTTTGAACTCAAATCACTGCCCTTTACCAATAAAGGACAAGCGCTTGTTCATTGCTGGTAATGGGTCAGAAAAAACACGACCACGAGCGCAATAACCTGTTGAATCATTCTTGTAACAAGGTCGCGAGAAATGATTTTCTGATACGCCAGCAAGCCAACGCTTCGCTCGTAAGAAACGTTTATCGATCCGCGTTCATAAATCCTAACCAATAACCCCGCCACCCAAATCCCGCTCCCTTTGCTTAGCGTTCCACCGATTAGAAAGCCGATAAATGGCTACCAGCAGTCAATCCTAAATTGAGTCTACGGAAGAGGACTTGAGCAAAGTAGACGCCAGTACCTTCAAGAAGAACGTGCTGTTTGCAAAATGATTCGCTGCTGTGATTAATTCTGTTTCAGAGATTTTGCTAATTATAATTGATAGTCCTAAATATCATAATCAGAATCCAGAACACATATAATGAAAAGGTTTTTCTTTCTTTCTTGCACTTTCTTTCTTTCTTTCTTTCTTTCTTTCTTTCTTTCTTTCTTTCTTTCTTTAGATGTTCTTTTTGTCATACTTCTTTTTTCTTTGTTGATATTTCTTTCTTTCTTTCTTTCTTTTTTCTTTCTTGCTAGCTTTGTTGATATGCTATTTTTCTGTCTTATTTTCTTGTTTTTTTATATCTTTCTTTCTTGCATGCTTTCTTCCTTGCCTTGTTGATAGCGTTCTTTCTTTCTTACCTTCTATCTCTCTAGCTTTGTTTTTCTTTTCTTATTTCTTTCTGTCTTGCTTGTTCCTTGCTTACTTTCTTTGTTAGTTGCATTGTTGATATATTTTCTTTCTTTCTGTATCTTTCTTTCTTTGTCTTTCTTTCTTTCTTGCTTTGTTGATATGCAATTTTTTTCTTTCTTTCGTTTTTTCTTTCTCGTTGATATGTCTTTCTTTCTGTCTTTTTTTTATTTCTTTCTTTCTGTCTTTCTTTCTGTCTTTTTTTTATTTATTTCTTTCTGTCTTTCTTTCTTGCCATTTATCTTTATGGCTTTGTTAATATATCTTTCTTTCTTGTTTTTTTTCAGGCTTTGCTGATATGTCTTTCTTTCTTTCTTTCTTTCTTTCTTTCTTTCTTGAATGCTTTGTTCATATGTCTTTTTTCTTTCTGAATATGTCTTTCTATCTTGGTTTGTTGAGATATCTATTTTCTTGGTTGCTTGCTTTAGTGCCTTGTCTTTCTTTTTTGCTTGCTTGCCTCCTAATTTGCTTGCTAGCAGGTCAGGAAGGAAACCCATCAATTCTAGAAAGAGAGATAACAGTTGAGAAATCTATTTTCCTGAAAAACTGTTTCAAGAGAAATATTTTATAAATTTGAACCGAGAATAGCATTAAAAGTTCGGTCAATGAATGTCATGTGTTTCTTGTATAAAAACACTTAATCTCACCATTACAATTACCATTGTTGAGGTATCTTGCATTCTTACTTTGTTTATATCACTTTTTCTTTCTTTCTTTCTTTCTTTCTTTCTTTCTTTCGTTCTTTAGTGCCTTTTATCTTTCTGGCTTTGTTGTTAGTTCTTTCTTTCTTTCTTTGTTGATATGTTTTTCTTTCTTGCTTTGTTGATATGTCTTTTTTTCTTTCTTTCTTTCTTTTTTCTTTAGTGCCTTTTATCTTTCTGGCTTTGTTGTTAGGTCTTTCTTTCTTTCTTTCTTTGTCTTTATTTATTGCCTTTTATCTTTCTGGTTTGTTATGTCATTCTTTTTTCTTTGATGATATGTTTTCCTTTCTTTCTTTCTTTCTTTCTTTCTTTCTTCTTTCTGGTGCTTGATATGTCTTTCTTTATATCTTTCTTTCTAGATATATCTTTCTTTTTTATTACTTTTTATCTTTCTGGCTTTGTTGATGTCATTCTTTCTTTTTTTCTTTCTTTTTTCTTTGTTGAGGTGCTTCTTTTTTTCACTTTGTTTATGGGTTTTTCTTTTTTGCTTTTTTCCTTCTGGCTTTGTTGATATGTTTTTCCTTCTTTCTTACATGGTTGATATGTCTTTTTTCTTTATTACCTTCTTTCTTTATTTTGTTGGTATTCCTTTCTTTCTATGTTGTCTTCTTTCTTTCAAACTTTGTTGATGTGTCTTTCTTACTTTTCTCTTTATCCATTCATTTTCTGGTTTACCGGTTTTGTCTCCTATTTATTTTCTCTATCTTTTTAATTTATTTCCCTCACCCCTTAATATTTCCTTGATTCCTACGCTGTCTATCCTCTTTAAACTTTATCCTCATCTTCCTTTTCTTGTTCATTCTTCATATTCCGTTTTGCCTTTCTTTCCCTCCTATATTTTCTGCTCTTTTCCCCTTTATTTCCCATTCAGAAACCATAAAAAAAGAATTCTATCTTTTCCCTTCTGTCCGCTTTGATTCCTTAACTGTATCGTTATTGATTACATGAGACAATTTTTTTTTTCTTTTCTTTTGAATACTATTGAAAATAATAAGAGTGATTATGGGGAAGAAAACGTTCAAGTCCCCGAATGTAAAAAAAAAAAAAACCCAAAAAACCAAAAAACCAAAAAACAAAAAACAAAACAAAACAAAAACAGTTTTACTGATTCTGAATGATGGGTGAATGATCCAGATTCCGGAACATACCAAATCGATTTGAATCCATTCCCCAAATCAGGATTCTGTAATTGAAGATTTATTTCTGTATATAAAACGACCCGGAAACTATTGCAAGAAACACTTGAACTAACAACGTGATATATAACGATGTGGGTCAACCAAGTAGATATGCCAAATTTACATCTACTTTGATAAAGTAGAAAATTTGCTACAACTGCTTCTACGAGACGAGAAGCTTCCGTATAAAATGTTGAACAAGTTAGGTTTGTTACTTGTAATTAGTCACAGAGCCAATTTTATTAAATGTTATTAAATTTTATTAAATTTTGTCGCGTTTTCGGTTCTTTTATTTTTAACCTTTATCATAATGTTCAACTCGTTTTGACGTTAAATAACTATTGAAGAAGGAACGTCAATCAGAAATGAAAAAAAAGTAGCCAATTTGGACACATATAAGACACTGTCCATGTCATATCAGCACCTAATGATACGTAATTCATATTTATATCCCGTTGAAAGTTATATTTTTATTTCCAATGTTACTTATTTAATCTTTGTAGTGTAACCCTACGTTGACCCTGGTCAGTGGCAAGCATTTCTCGCCGCGTTGTTTTTCAAGTTCCTTCCAACCAACGTGGTTACTATCTAACCGACTCCTCACTCGTTAACGCGTTGCTAATATGTCACTTGTATCATGTTGATAAGCATGGTTCTACTTGAAATAGCTGACGTTTGTCTGCGTGACGACCTTTCACCCATCCAGATAGCTCTCCTCCTCGGCTAATCAATCACTTATATATTATATTATATATTATTGATTATATTATACCGTATTATATTTTATAGTGATTAATTTATATAATACCCTTATATAAAATACGTTTATACTTATAACGTAATTTATGATAATATCTAAAATATTATATTTTATTCATTATATTTACTTTAGACACATTATATGATTACGCAATGATTATATATTTTGTGGAATGTTCATATTTCACTACGTTTTGTCTTTGCTGATATCTTCAGAATTCAACCTGAAAAATATTACAATAATGAAACGTACACGAACGTAAAGAAATTATAGGTACCTCCAGTATTTCGGCATAAATTTTCGATACCTAAGTTTAAATGAAATTTTCAAAATGAAAAAACATTCTTGAAGAATTCATTTTAGATTTAATTAAAAGCTTAATGATTAAATTTATTATTTCCATTAAGTAAAAATTTTGGTGTATTTCAGAGAGAAATTACATAAATTAAAAGGTTACATTTAATTTCGATTTCTTAAAATTTTCTTAAAAGCGGCCATTTTCTTAATTTTCAAATATTTGTAAACAAAGAAAAATTCATCGATTTTAAAAAGATTTCAAAGATTTCTGACACTTTATTTTAGTAAAATTAGAAAATTGAAAGTTACATTAATCTGATTTTAAAGAAATATTACTTACTTATAGCATAAAACAGTAATATACAACCAATTATTACCGATTAGTCGTGTTCATCTGATCGAACGTTTGATGGACTGTTGAATGATGACAGCTTTCTATGCATGAACATAAAAGCAATTTCCATAAATCTAAGGAAGGGACAAATCTCTTAAATTACGTAATCTTTTCATAATAATGGCAGTTTTAGTCAACCATACATGAAAATGAGGAACGTATTAAGTCAATAAAAATTATTTAAAAATATTTTGGCGCTTCTACGTTTAATAATCTTTGAAATTTTGGACTCTTAAATTTTGTTTCTACGTAATTATTATATAACCTCCAGTGAACAAACAAGTACAGAATTTTACAAGATTTTAAACTATTAAA
This sequence comes from Ascarosepion bandense, assembly GCA_037127315.1. Taxonomy (NCBI): domain Eukaryota; kingdom Metazoa; phylum Mollusca; class Cephalopoda; order Sepiida; family Sepiidae; genus Ascarosepion; species Ascarosepion bandense. Next base: position 380,448 of record JBBBDQ010001659.1, on the reverse strand, counting down.
TTATTATAATTAAAATGTAAAAAAAAACTTGAAAAAAGTTCTTGTAAAAATTTATTATTCATAAAAAAAAAATTATTTCTTCAGATAATAATGTTCTTAATATTACTTTTTTTTAAAATCGTATCAACTCGTGCAAGGCGGTAACGCCACTGATGTGCAGGGGCCACATAAGAGTAAAAAGATTGGATAGGAGGATAGCAAAAGAAAGACTAACCAGTTAGAACGGAGCAAGAGAAGGATGGGAATACAGGTGTGATAACAGTTGCAAAGGTGGAGAGAAAGGAAAGAATATACAGGGTGGTCTAGAAAGAACTAGAGTCAAGTGTTTAAGAGATGAGCATTGACATTGCATTTAAATTCTTGAAGGTTGTAGCCGTCAGGAAAACAAGAATATAGAAGCGAGTTTCACGGGCGGGAAGTGCGAGAAACGAAGCTGGAGGAGTAGAATTGTCGTCTGCATTTGGTTGATCTAACTGTGAATGGGTAAGACCCAGTTGCTAGTCTGGTTGCACGAGTAAACAACTGTTGCAGGGGCACAAGTGACAAGTTCGTTGGAGCAAAAGCCATGTAAGTATTTATAGAATAGAGGGCAGTCACATCCCGTCGGTGGGGAAGTGGTTGGAGTCGAGCCGCCAAGTCGGTACCTATCACATTACTGATTCTCCTTTGGAGCCTGTCAAGAACACTGAGATTTACAACAGAGGCGCCTGACCATATATGACAGCAGTACTCCATGCACGGTTAATGGTTTATTTGTATATATTCAGGCTGGATTCAGGCGGAAAAAAACATCCTGGCCCGATACAGTGACCCAGCCTTCCTAGCAGTGAATTTAGCTATTGATTCAATGTAATGGTCCCACTTGAGATCGGAAGAGAGGGTAAGGCAGAGGAGGCGCAGTGTATTGCTCTCGGGGAGATTTGCTTGGACCATGCTTATGAGAGGCAGGAGAGGTTGCCTGTGATGATTGACAGAGCAGCTTGATCGTAGACGCATTGAAATTTACAAGCCACTTCTTACCCCAATCCACCACAGAATGTAGATCCCTCTCATTATCAGCAGTGAGGTTAAGTTTGTTCATCACGCCGGATTTCTTACTGATGCGGGAGTAAATTGTGGTGTCATCTGCGTAGATGCCTAGTTGGCACTTGATCTCGTTTGGGAGATCATTTATGAAAATATGGAAGAGCGTCAGGCTTAGGATAGAGCCCCGAGGGACACCAGCGTTTGTACAGGAGGATGTGGAGGCATGCCCATTCAAGACGACCTTCCTTATGCGGTTATATAGAAAAGATTAGATCAGATCAAGCAAGCGTCCGGCAATACCGTAACCTCGTATCTTGCGTAGAAGGCCAGCGTGACAAACCCCGTCAAAAGCCTATCCAGAGCAACAGCATGAGCCTCGCCGGACTCCTCAAGGGCCTGGTACATGTACTCCGTGATGGTCGTTAGCATGTCGTTAGCCATACTACTTGTCAGAGAATAGTTTATGGACAGTAAGATGTTGAACTATTTCAGCATTAATAATGCCTCGAACACTTTCCCAAAAATTGGTAGATGGCTGATAGGGCGATAGTTGGATGGGTCCGATTGTTCACCAGAGTTCTTAAATACAGGAACGACAGAAGAGGACTTCCAGCATGCAAGAAAACAGGAATCAGAAAGGCAGTAAATATAGAGTTTAGAGAGGACAGAGGAGAGTTCAGGGGCACATTTCTTTTTTATCACCACCGCTCGCCTTACTAGGGTCAAGTTTTGATATTAATCGAGATACTACTGTCGGGGTAATGTATACATTGTTCAGTTTAGCCTCAGTTCTAATAGGGAAGTCGGGTGCAGGTACTCCAGATGAGTCAAATGTAGAGTTGGATGAGAATCTGTGAGCAAAGCACTCTGCCTCGTCCACTGATGCTGTGAGGACCTCAAATTCATTGATTAAGGGAGGGATTTGCTGTTGTTCAGCACCCGTTTGCATAATAGCCAATAGTCCTTGGAGCAGAACTTGCGGTCAGCTATGTGTTGTCTCATTCTCTCAGCAAACAACCGCTTGGCGTCATTCAGGCCACACTTTGATGCAGCTCGAGCCAGTTTCCCTCCCAGCGCATATCGTGGATAATGACCGCTTGCATCCTCTACTTAAGGTCCCTCTCTACCAATAAACCTTAATACGAAAAACAAAATCACAAAATTCATAAACCAGTCAAGCTCAAATCACCAAAACTTCTTAACATTTATTTTTACTAACATCCGGGGCATTCGTACTAACTTTTGTAGTGTAGAAACTTTCCTCCACGAAAAGTCCTCTGACATCCTAGCGCTCTGTGAGACTAACCTCAACCCATCAATTCCAAACTCTGACTTCTCGATCCCTGGTTATTTTCCCCTCTTAAGGAAGGATTCCACTGTCCATATGAATGGGCTGGGAGTCTAAGTTAGTGAACACCTCCCTGTAGTTAGGGTGACATCTCTTGAATCCCCTGACCACTAATATATATGTCTCCGTCAGTCATTTCTTAGTTCGGTTAGCTACCTTTTCTTCCTTTATCGTTCCTCCTCCTCTCCTGACTGCTCCCTTCTAGACAGCATTTTTGACAATATAGACAAGGCTACTTCTTACCACCCATTCACTCACATATTTTTGTTCGGAGACCTTAATGCCTATCATGCTGAGTGGCTTAAGACTCTGTTACTGTACTGATTCAGCTGGCATCCACACCATGAACTTTGCTATTTCCCAATCCCTTACGCAGGTAGTGGACTTTCCCACACGCTTTCCCAGCATTCCCTCTGGACACGCCGCTCTACTAGATATATATGCTTTATCATTGCACCTGATTCCTGCCGGGTCTCGCAGCTTTGTCATGTCGGCAACTTCGATCATGCTGTTGCCCCTCTCTTAATATTTCTCACCACCTTTACTCTCGTCCCCCACCCAGGAGCCTCCTACCTATAGGACCTCTTACTGCTACAAAAGAGATGACTGCGACGGCTTTCGCGATTTCCTATGCGACGTCCTTTGGAGAAAAGTGTTCGATCTCCCAGTTGATGACTGTGCCTCTGAGATTTCTTCCTGGGTGAAAGCTGGGATTGATGCCTTCGTGGGATTGATGCCAGGAAGTTTCGTCTCAAATCTCATTCCTCCCCTTGGTTCTCTCCTGCTGGTTCGTACAAAAGCAATTAGAAGCTTTTCTAATTAAGTAATGTCATAGTTTTATTGGATTTATTATTTTTCAATTCATTTAGTTGGCCACTAATTAGAAAAAAAAAGGAAGTTGATTTACAATCTCCAAAGATTCCTACTTCTAACAAAAAAAAAATTTCAGGGAACAAAAAGGTTTTGTGCAAAATTTCATGAAATTAAGTAAGTGGTGGGTAATATATTTAAAAAAAAAATTACCAATAATTTCTAAAAAAAAATTTCTAAAATAATTTCCATGCATTTGTCAAGAAGTTCTGAAAATTTCATTAAAATCGGAAAATTATTTCATTTTTACAAGAATTTCCAAATTAATGTGTTTTCGACGGAAAAAACGCGCGCAAAAAAATCGATGTTAATGGTTAGAGTAGGCGATGACGTGAACAAAACAAGATTTTAACCAAAATTTCGAATGTGTTAAAAAGGATTTAAAAAAAAATAATTCAAAAATTAATTAAATATACTATGGTTTTTCATCTTAATAATAACATCAACATTTTGACGATAAAACTTTATTTTCGTTTAGTTTGTGGCCTTTTTTTATTACGCTATGCTGTTTTTCCCGCGAATTACTGGAGTTACTTATATTATATCGTATTATATTTTATAGTGATTGTTTTTATATAATACCCTAATATATTATACGTTTATAATTTTAAGCTAATTTATGATTATATTTAAAATATTATATTTTATTGATTATATTATATTTTTAGACAAATTTTATGATTACACAATGATTATATATTTTATTAAATGTTCATATTCAACTACGTTTTGTCTTTGCTGATATCTTCAGACTTCAGCCTGAAGAATATTGCAATAATGAAATGTACACGAACGTAAAGAAATATATTAGAAATTATGCTTCTATAAAAAACGATTCTTTATCTTTCTCAGAAAATCGGTTAATGAAACCTGAAGTTGTCATTGCGTTTATAGTAAGGTGTAAGTTTGACAAGTAAATGTTCTAACAAAGGACGGAATATCCGACACTGAGATCCAAGGACGCGTTCCAAAAGCTATGCAGAGATTTAAGAGACAAGAAAATTTCATTGGAAACAAAGAAAAGATTATTAAACTGTTACGTGATATCTATTTTATATGGCAGCGAATGCTAGACGATCTCCTCAAAGATGAAGAATGTTGTGGATTTCGGGTGAGGAACGGCACGAAATAATGAACAACAAAAACAGATATTGAGATAGAAAAGTAGGTTCTATTGAACGTAATATACAAACTTGAACGCAGGTCAGTAAATCCAGGAATATTATTAGTAAGAAATAAATATATACAAGTCTTGAAGTGAAGTCGTTGGAAATAGTACATCCGTGTATATTATTCTAACTGACTGGAGCTCAGAGCTAGTTTGACTTCTGAGGCGGTAGTCTCTGGGTAAGTTCGGTATCTCTCGGTAACTTACGTATCAGTTCCGGTACTCTCCGATAACTCGCACGGATCTCTACGATTACTCTCTCTCTCTCTCTCTCTGTCTCTCTATGGCATCTCTCATATCTCACTATGGCGGAAGTATATGTATACTCAAGTCGTCCATTATCATATTCAAAGGGGAGATTCAACAAAGAAGATACTCGAAGCACCAGAAATCGGATTCTACAGAAGGATGCTGAGGATACCATGGGCCAAACACGTGAAATACGGCGAGGCTTTGGAAAAAAATGAAAATAAAAAAGGAAATGTATACTTAACATCAGGAAAAGTTGAGGTTTCTGGGACACGTAATGAGAAAGGAGGGATTGGAGAATCTAATGTACATAAGACGGTAAGAGAGAACGAAATACAGGATAAAACAGCGCATGACATACATGATGAGTTTAAGCAAATGGATGAGATAGTAAAGTTTGGGAACGATAACAAGACAAAATATATTTAGAGCTGCAAGAGACAGGAAAGTGTGGAGGGCCATGATTGCCTACGCCCCAAAGGGACACGGCACATAAAAGAAGATGATGGTTAAAAGGTAAATGGCTAAAATAGCTTTGGAAAGTAATCGTATCGAAATTAACAACTGCTTCGATTTGCTTGCTCGATTTCACACCATATATTATAGAAATTTGTTCGGGCATCGAGAAAACACTGAACCGTTATGTAATATCGATCATTCTATATGCAAGTGAATGTTGGACAATCTCCTCCCATATGAAGAAATGACCCGAGGCAACATAAATACAGGAGGATGCTGAGAATAACAAAGACCTTAACTGTAAGCAAGACGCAGTTTTAGAGAAAATACAAAAAAAAAAAAACCCACTTATAATTATAACCAGAAAGAGACAAAATTTCTACGATACGTAATAAGAATAAAGGGTTTGACAAAATTTGCACTCACAGCACATATTTAAGTCAAGATAAACAAAGGAAAGCAGTGATTAACTTACCTAACAAACTTGTGTGAATGGTTGGCAGAACAGGGATTAGGAGAGATAGCAAAGAAAAAAACCTTACTAAGAGATACAAAAGACAGAAAATTTGCGGAGAGCCATGATCGCTCACGCCCTGAAATGACACGGTACATAGAAGAAGAAGAATGTAGAAAGTAATAGCTATTTGTAAAATGTTAACGTTGAATGAAGCTAAATAGTGAATTCATATTTGCTGCTTAATCTGCATTTAACAAAACTATAAAGTCGGAAACAGAATTATGTATAATTTTATTGTATGATAATCCTCTCTTTTATGATGAAGACTGTTATATATATATATATATATATATATATATATATATATATATATATATATATATCACACCTGTCACGCTCATGCAGAGAGAGACAATAACTGGGCAGCGTTGGCTCAGTTCATTCTCTTTACTATTAGTTATTTAACTTTACTACCAGTTATGAAAGCTATATATATATATATATATATATATATAATTTATATATATATATATATATATATATATATATATATATATATATATATAACTTAAATCCAAAAAGATGATCAGATAGGTAAATCCCAAAAACCCCATCCTAATTAATATTAATTTCATTAATTTTAAAAGTGACCAAGGTGGGGGGGGGGGGCTCGATGCAAACATTATATTCTATTTACAGATCCCAAATATAAAAATATTCTATTTACAGAGACAAATATAAAAATGTAGATTTAAATATCGAAATTTTTTATTTTATATATATATATATATATATATATATATATATATATATATATATATCCTCTCTATTATAATAAAGACAGTAGTATATTTATTTGTATACATTTTGACCGTCATTTTTGAAGGCAGGGAACACTCGTAAACTATTAAAAACATATTCTTTAAAACCGCCTGAAACACTAATCTTGCGATGTACTAGAGAAACAATTGCATTCGTGAAGGGTATTAATTTATGAACGGAAGACGTACAATGATATATGAAGTTAGATGGACAAAACAAAAAAAAGAAAAAAAAAAAAAGAAAAGCAAAGGAAAGAAAATTAATAAAATCGGGGTTGTTGAGGGATTACGTCATTTGCTGGCAAGAAAAGAAAGTCATCAGATTCTATGATTGAAAAAATAACAAAATGAAAACAATCAGATTGGTTGTAAAGTTTACAGTAGCTGAAGTGAAATAGAGGAAGAATATTTTATCACTTCCTGGAGACCTTATATATATATATATATATATATATATATATCATTATTTACGATATGGATTAACTCCGATATATATTTTAAATTTATTTATTTAATCATTATTTTTCATATGAGTAGATAATCTTTTTTATTTTATTTATTTTTTATATATATAATTAAACAGTATGTTTATTCATATCTACCGTTTAAATAATTGAGAAATGTTTTCAGGAAAATTTCTGCCGGAGGACGCATAATTTCCTAACAAGATTTCTTGAGTATTTAGGCCGGTCGATATAAATAAATATATTGTTTAATTATAAAAGAAATGAAAGAAAAAGTATACTCAAATACGAGGATCCATTAAAAATAATGTTTAGACACACATATATATATATGTGTGTGTGTGTGTGTGTGTGTGTGTGTGTGTGTGGTATTAAATTGTGGTAATGCTTAGTGCCAAGATTTCTGTTTTTATAGTAGTTTATTGATTATAATATTTTGGCAAGGAGGTTTCATGTCGTAAAGTCCTCAATATCGAGATGGAGATAGAGCGTTAGTAGGATTGAATATATATAATCAATATATATAATAATTATGCTATAATGATGCAGTGATTATTGAGTTCTCTCGGTGGCTGGCGTCTGTATACACTGCTCATATACTATATGTTAAAATTTCCCTTCTCTGATGCCATGCGCCGATGGCTTAGGGAGTAGAGACTCCGACTAACACAAAATCGGTCGAGTTTCGATCTCGGCCAGAAACATGTGGATATGTCTAACCACACTGATGAGCTGTGATACAGCGAAACGGGCTTGTATGTGGATGACTAATATATTATGCTCTCATTACGATTGATCTCTCTGGAGAAGAAAATTTTAAAAACAGTTTCCATTTCGGCTATATGCGTGACTCTTCAGAAATGAATTGAGTTCTCTCGGTGACTGGCGTCTGTATACACTGCTCATATACTAGACGTTAAAATTTCGAAAATGAGGACAAAACTGGAAGCGGCCGAAATGTGGTTCTACAGAAGGATGCTACGGATATCGTGGACTGAGCATACAAGCAACGACGAAGTGTTAGAAAGAATGGCAACAAAAAGGAAATTGATGCTGAGCATCAGGAAGAGACAACTGAAGTTCCTGGGACATGCAATGAGGAAGGAGAGCCTGGAGAACCTGATACTGACTGGCCAGATAGAAGGAAGGAGAGACAGAGGAAGGCAGCGGATAACATATTTTCAGGGTTTGATCAGGTGGATGACGGAACGGGGGTTGCCAGGAGCAACAGGAGCAAACATACTAAGAGCCACAAGGGATAGGGAGACGTGGAGAGCCATGATCGCCTACGTCCTGAAGGGACAGGGCACATAGAAGAAGAAGATGCCATGCGCCGATGGCTTAGGGAGTAGAGACTCCGACTGACACAAAATCGGTCGAGTTTCGATCCCGGCCAAAAGCAAGTGGATATGTCTAGCCACACTGATGAGCTGTGATACAGCGAAACGGACTAATATATATATTAATTTTTGGTCATAATTAAATTAGACAGGTACCGAGTTGTCTTAAAGTGATCAATACATTTATATAGTAAAGCTTTTGAATATTTTTCATTGATTTTTAATCTACTTATTATGATTATCATTTGGCATTTTATTACCTCCGTAGGTATTACTTTCGTTCGTGTCTGTTTATTTTGTTGTCTGCCTGTCCGTGGTCAAGATATCATAAGATCCGCTGATTTCTAGTAATATTTTCTAGACAGATTTACATGACAAATACTGAATTATTTCCCCCAGTTTGTTCTACGTCATTTTTTGAATGTACTATTTTTTCTTCGAAAATATTATTCTTTATAATATAAATTTAATATTTATTATCCAAAGGCAAACAAAAAATTAAAATACATAAAAAAATGAGTCAAAATACAACTTTAACATATCAAAAAATAAAAACGATTTGTTCTAGAATTTTTGCAGCGTAGCTCTTTATGTCACTTTACACTTGTTTCATTTTTTTTGTATTTTCACTCTTGAGAATGGTTATTCTCATACTAATCATTATCTCTTGTTAATCGCTGAGATAAAGTAGGTTTGTAGTCTTTGACTGTTCCTTATTTATTAAGATAAATTTGGCAGGTTTTCTTATTTTTCATTATTTTCATTTTGCAACATAAATGTAAGTTTTATAGCGGGTTATCCATTCTTTTCCAGTTTTTAGTGGGAGTCCGTTCTAGTGAAGGGTAGTTGTATATTGTTGCAGATTAACGGAATTTGGCCTCGTTGTAGATAGCCCACTATAAGTCATAAAATAATTATAAATCAAGAAAAGCAAATTGAGTTGAAAAATAACATATCAATTAAGGTTTTTACAATTAAAGTAATACTTGGAGTATAGGTCCAACGGACGTTAAAATGTTCATGGCAATAAAATGCTGAAAGAGAATTAATGCTTAGGAATGTGAGAGCATTGTAAGTAAGGAATGTCTTTGATGTATTCGCTCCTTAGGTCAGTAAGTAGTTTTGAGACAGTGAAAGATAAGAGGAGAGGGAAGGGAGGCTAGAATAGTAAGCCGCTTGACTTAGATCAAGGGGATACTGATACACTTCTCCCTCTCGAGTCTGTTTGGGTCTCTGCCCACGTCTGTCTGTCTGGCGATGCTTTCTGTATCGGCTTTTTATATCTTCTTTTTGGATCGCAGCAGATCATTTGGGATTTACACTTGTATTTGATTCTGGGCTTCCCATTGGCCGATAAATAAAATTCGCGTAGGCTGGCGAACTGGAAATTTAATATTTAATTAATTTTTAGTTTTAACCGGAACCTCTGCGCGAGGCCGGTTGCGTACCGACGACTTTTGGTCATTTGCTTTTTGGTCGTGAGAGCGCAAACATCCGGTCCGTCGCTTTTGCTCGGTCGGTATTACCACAGTTTAAAAATAACTTTTAATCTATTTCTCAGAATATTTACTGATAAAAACTACTACTACTCTGAAAATGTAATTAAAATTTTACTGGTCATGTGCAAAGAATAATTTGGCGCACTATGGTAATAATAGCAGTTTTCCTACAAGGAAACATTTGGAGTTCGTGACCTGGCAGCTTTCGGTTGATATTTCTATAATCTTTCTCGCGAAAACACTTTTTTTTTCAGAAAAACAGCTTTCTCAAGCTCAGTAGCTCTATTATTGCTCTTTTTAGTATTAATGCAAATATTAATATAAGTATTGATATTTGATTAGTATATCTCTTAATTTAATTTCGGTTGCTTTAAACACTTGTAGTATTAGTAATAGTAATATATTCATAAATTTTAATTAAAAGAAGCATTGTCAGTCATGTATTTTACTATTATTTCATGTATTTTACTGGTATTTCTCTAATCTTATTTTTAAATGCTTTTCCTTTAAATTATTCAGTCCATCATTCTACGACCTTTAATAAAAACCGTGGATCAAAAATAAACAGTCATAAAATGAATGTAATTTATATGAAAATCAACTGAAATAAAGATGAAAGAAATCTTAGCCAAAAATTAAAAGTTGGTAATATTTGACAGTATTTCAACAAATAAAGATTTCAACATAATCGTAATGGAAATACTAGCCGTTTCTCTATGAGGAAACATTTGAAGTTCAACTTTCGCTTGATATTTCTATAATCTTTATCTCAAAACACTTCTTTTTTTTTAAGGAAAACAACTTTCTCAAGTTCAGTAGTGTTACGGATATAGATAACCACACGCACACACACACCTACACACATATACTGAGATTGGTCTCCGCGTGGTAACAAGGAGATGATCACGTGGAAGCCTAGAGTCAGTTTTGGGACAGCAGGTCAAGGTTGGTTGATCCAGATACCCTTAGTAACAAATGTCTAGACAGGAAACAGACAGAAGCCAGAATTCGCGCCAAAAATCAAATCACGTGGAAAGCAAAATTTTGAAGTTAGTTGCAGATTGAATCTTGAACGAACAAGTCAGATTAGCTGGGCGCTGATAAATGATGAATGAAGGGAAAACGCATTTGAAATAATAGCGTAATTTGACCAATTCATCTTAAGCAACTCCGGATAAGAAAGACGAACTTATAAATTCTTATTCGTTAAAACAAGAAGAAGACGAGGTCGAAAAGGAAGAAAGATAGCGACGAAGATAAAAGAAGAATCTGTAATATTATTCGTGCGCTAATTCCTGTTTGTTCAGAGAAGAGAAAGAAAGCGAAGCCAAGCTGTTTATCAAGAACAGAAAAAAAAGAAAGAGAGATAGCAACGCAGAACAGAAAGAGAAGAGATTTTGAAGATAAAAAGAAGCAGAATTTTTCGAATACAGAAAATACGACGCTGGTTTGAATAAAAGAATAAAGAAGAATGCAGATATTCCAGAACAATTTGTATGCTGAAAATACGACAGTCAACTGAAAGAAAATAGAGACAGTCGTAACTACATATATTTCAAGTGGACTGCGTTTGAGTCCGAAGCTGTATAAAGAAAGAGTAAAAGATTAGATAGAAGGAGAGTAAAGAGAAAGACGAACCAGTTACAAAAGGTGTCAGAGAAAGAAGCAAGAGAAGGATGGGAATACAGGTGTGATGACAGTTGCAAAGGTAGAGAGAAAGGAAAAGATATACAGGCATAGAAAGAACTGGCGTCAAGTGGTTAAGAGATGGGTATTGACATTGAATATAAATTCCTGGAGGTTGTAGCCGTCTGGAAAGCAAGAATATGGAAGCGAGTTCCACAGGCGGGAAGTGCGAGAAAAGAAGCTGTTGGAATAGAATTGTCGTCTGCATTTGGTTGACCTAACTATGAATGGGTGGGACCCAGTTTCTAGTCTGGCTGCACGAGTAAACACCTGTTGCAGGGGCACCAGTGACTTAAGTTCGTCGGAATAAAAGCCATGAAAATATTTATAGAAAAGACAGAGGGAAGCCACATTCCGACGGTGAGAAAGTGGCTGGAGTCGTGCAGCCAAGTCGGTATGCTTTCGTCCCTGTGTCGCATGTAAGCTACGCTTAGAGAAACCACCATTGCTTGATTATATTTTCGTTACCAAATAATTTTTTTGTATTTTTTTTTTAAAAAAATAATTTTCTTTTCTAAGTTAAGTTTAATTCATTGGTTTTACATCACGCTTCTTTACTGTTTTTTTTTTCTCTTCGTAAGTCCTCTGACTACATTTTAATCACTGGGAGTCGTAAACAGTAGCAAATGATTTATTCTCACTGTGCAGGTTTCCGAGGAAACCGAATAAGGCATATTCACTGTCATCATCATTAGTAATGGTACAAGTCGAAGTTGAAGTCGTTTTTGCTTCATTTGTACGAATCATAACCACAATTAATTGACACAGCAGTAATGTTTCAAAAGAGGTTTAATGATTGAGCTGTTTTCATGCCTTGCTGGGTAAACTTATTTCTCTATTCCATCAAAACAACGAAATGATTTGCTTTCACTTGTGTAGTAATTTGCTTCTTGTGTTTGTGTAGCAATCCGGACATCACATTGCTAACTGCAATGTCTACTTCTTATCGCTAACATTGAACAAGCAGTAATTATTAAACTATCATGACAATATTCACGATTTAAAATTAGGTACTAAATTTCCCAAGGGTATTTGCGCGTAAGTGAATGCAATGAATTCAGCTGGAATTCGAGCTGAGTTCGAATTCCAGCTGAATTCATTGCATTCACTTATGCGCAAATACCCTTAGGAAAGGTATTAATCCGTCTATTCCTTCCAGTTATGGGTTAAATAACAGGACAGATTGGGTTCTATAGCCTTGGTCGGCAACCAGTCTACCACAAAAAGTAATGGCAACCTACTGCAGGATAATCTTCTGCCTAGTCAGTCATCATTCTCTCTCTCTCTTTCGAGACATGATCGCCCAAGCGTGTATCACGTATGGCACTTAACTGACTGACTGACTAATGTTTAATTTCGTCTAAAATCTAGCCACACACAAGTGTTAGATTTTTCTTCTATGTGCCATGTCCCTTCAGGCCATTGGCAATTACGGCTCTCTACAACTTCCTGTCCTTTTTAGCTCTTAATAAATTTTGCCTTCTTGTTATCTCTCCTAAACATGACTCCAATATTCATTTATCGAAGCTTGTTACGTAGGTCATGCGTTGTTTTTCTATATTTCTCTTGCCTTCAGTATGTCATGTAAGTATCAAAATTTCCAAACACTCTTTCCTCATTATGTACCTTACAAACTGTCTTTTTATGAGTTTAAATATGTGTCCTTTTTTAGTCTTTTCGTCGTTGTTCAAATGTTCTTTATATGGTATTGTCAACATCATTCTGCAGAACCACATTTCTGTTGATTTGTGTATATTCTTCTGTGAAGAGATTGTCCAGTATTCACTGCCATAGAGTGGGACTGATACTACAAAATAGTGCATGTAATTAGATTCTAATGTTGAATTTTGTATTAAAACCAGCCATACCCAAGTGCTAGATTAGAAACTTAATATAGATATTTATTGAATGAGAAACTGTCGTTAGATCTGACGTCCTTTTAGTCTGACTCGACCGCGAAGGATGTAGCGTACCAAGCAAGGCCGAATAGTGCCTTATGAGCGAAAATCCTTCCCAGATTCTAAAAAGTTCACATCTGCTCAGATTTGTATCTGAACGTAAACAACATAATTCCTACAGAAGTAATAGATTTTTATTTCTTGATACGATAGATTGTAACACATTTTCAGTGGATGAATATTCAGGCCAGTGGGCGAAAAATAGTAAATATACTGTTTAATAATTAAACAGATCGTCTACGCAAATATGGGTAATTTTTACTATAATCATATCGCTCCAAGCAAGGCATTTTACTGCCACTGTTTTGCAGGGGGTTACATAGGAGGAATGTTATGAGAAAGAGTGACAGGTTATAGAGGTAATCAGGAAGTGGGTAAGTGAAGGATGAGAATACTGATGAGAATGGAATGGACGGAGAAAGAAGCATGAGAGAGAAGGGATGCAGGTTAGTGAGATAGGAGATGACTATTGACTTTACATTTAAATTCTTGGAGATTGTAGCTGTCGGGTAAGCAAGTAAGTAAGTTGTTTTCTAAATCCTTTTAGCTTATTGTTTCTTTGTTATCTTTAATTTCTGGTCCGGCTATCTGTACGTGGGTGGACGGATCAGTTAATAGGTTGACTATGAATGATTGATGCATGGGCTGTGAAATCTTTTATACATAAATTGCAACTGTTTTTATTAATAATTGCATTGTTTCTTTCCAGATAAACTGATATTTCACTGCTCAAGGATTATACATAGTGTTGGTAAAAAAAAAGACACAGAAGATATTACATAATCATTAATCTTGCGATAATCATTCCGAGTGAAGTGTTTTACATGTAGAATAATGAGGAGGAGAGTCAACATGTTCAAAGTCACAGTCACTGTAGAAACCGAGGCCGTGTGTACTGGAGAATTGTCTTGAAGAAACAGATCCTTTACGTCAGTCTTTCTGGGCGTTTGGTCTGGATAAACTTTCGTAGCTTCCTCAGTAAGTTGACATAACACTCTACATTTGTGGCCTTTTTGAAGATAGTCAATAAACACATTGCCTTTTACAACCCGAAAAACTGAGGTCATCACCTTTTCTTTGCAAATAAAGCGAAATTGTCCGCCTTTGGAGCAGGTGAAGAGGGGGTTGTTTGCATGAATAGTCTCTTACTCTCTAACTCTGCCACTTTTGTGGTGGGTGGGGATCATCATCTCTCAGTTGCGTCTCTGTCCTCGGCGTAACGTAAGTCGTGTTCTTTAGCTGCAGGGTCTAGTTTGTTTAGTGCAGGCGAATATTTTAATTTCTTCAAATTTATGCCGGGACCTAGGAACGTTTAGCCTGGGACGGTGAACTCGACGAACTTACGTTTTTTGCCTCTTCCTTCGCCTTGTTTTGTCGGTGATATTTATTTCCAGTTCCGCTAAAGAGTTTCCTATTATTATCTCCCCTTGTGATACGTGAAAAACTTTTTCTTATCGAAGGTAGGTTTATTAATTAGTATAGGCACTATTTCTTTTCTGTCAAAGGTACGGTGCAATGAAATGTAATCCTTTACTTTCGATATAATGCAATGGAATATTTATGCCCGTGTGCGGCTCCGTTGTGTCTCTGTCCGAGGACAGACATGTAATTGAGAAAAAATTATACTTAGAGGTTGTTCTACCCCACTGCACAAGAGGGGTGGACTGGTGGTCGCCACCGTGGCCAGCGCATACGGAGTTTGCGAGGACTGGGCAATTTTTCGGTTTTGCTCGTTTGCACGCGATCGGTCTCCCCACATTAAATCATCACCTTGTGTCGCATCATCAACTTAGTGCGGGGGACGAGGTAAATATCTACTCTCTAGTTCAAAGTGATGAATTCAACACTCATTCACGGTTAGGAAACGTTCAATGAAACCAGCTGAATCTGCTTCAAACAATGTCAGATTTTCCCTGATGTGCTCAGATTTTTGTGTTTTTGATCAGGCGCTATAAAAAATGACACCTAATGAGCAAAAACGTTTGTCATGCCAAGTCCATTGTGTAAAATATTCTCGATTCTCTTACGGGAGATGCTAATAGAATGAACTTTTTGATTAACTACTAGAATTAACTGTCTACGGCTATATCGTGTTGAATACACCGGGTCCCGTCCGATCACCGAAGTTAAGCAACATCGAGCCTGCTCAGTACTTAAATGAGTGACCATTTGGGAATACCAGGTGCTGTAAACGTAAAGACCAAGAATGGTCCACCGGTCCTTGGGGTTTGGGGGTTGGGTGTAGGGCTAACAATCCTGCCTCGTAAACAACAGTTTATTACAGAAGCAGCAACCAAAAGTTGCTACCCTACGCACCATCTGGGTGTGATGGATAAGTGATGATGACTAGAATTAACTATTGTCTAACATCCATCGCAATGTGCTGAACACGATCAATGTTTTCTTCGGAGGGGCCATCTTCTGGATTCTCCCTTCCTCTCCTTAATTCAGTTGTCCAAATTTGGACTGGTGATAAAAAGAGAGCGGCATCCCTTAATGTAGTAACGATGTTAGCAGGAATGTGTTTTGGAGCAAAACAATCTTTCTGCAGATATTTGATAAAACCACGACGTCAAATTTTGTCCATTTTCAAGAGAAGTCGCCACAAATTACGGTGGGAGTTTTCTTTGAACAATCAGAATTCAGTTATGATGAAAAGAAACAATTCAGATATAAAAAAAAATACTGATAAAATTAATACTCTCAATAATTCTAGTTCCTTTGTTGTCAACCTGTGAACTTTTCAGCCCACCCTCGTAAATTCTTAAACACATGTCTATTTATTTGGAAAGCAATACTGCATTTATTAATAAGAGTTGAAATTTATGCACTGTAAATGAATTAACTTTTTAGCCCACGCTCGTAATCTTTTTTGAATAGACATGTGTCAGTTTGTCTGTAAAGAGACAACGTGGTGAAATTATTGTTGTCAAAACTCACTAATCTAGAATCACTACTTCAGTGTCAATCTAGGAACTTTTCAGGCCGTCCTGGTAATCTTTTTTGCACACTCAGATGCTAGTTTAACTGGACAGAAAGAACGAATTCATCTATAAGAAAAGTTGAAATTAATTTATTTTTAATCATTTCACCCCTAGCAAGGCGGAAATGCCACTGATGTGCGTGGGTGGGGGTGGGGAGCTACATAATTGTAAAAAGATTAATTAGAAGAGAGTGAGGAGTGCAAACCAGTTAAAAAGGAGCAATATAAAGATGAGAATGCAGGTGTGGTGACAGTTACATAGGTGGAGAGAAGGGAAGGATATACGGGGTGGGGAGAGAGCTAGAATCCAGTGGTTAACAGATGAGTATTGACATTGCATTTAAATTCTTGGAGGTTGTAGCCATCAGGAAAGCAAGAATATGGGATCGAGTTCCACAGGCGGGAAGTGCGAGAGAAGAAGCTGCAGGAGTAGAATTGTCGTTTGCATTTGGCTAACCTAACTGTGAATGGGTGAGACCCAGTTGCCAGTCTGGTTGCACGAGTAAACACCTGTTGAGGAGGCACCAGTGACTTAAGTTCGTCCGAGCAGAAGCCATGAATGTATTTATAGAACAGACAAAGGGAGACTACATTTCGTCGGTGGGGAAGTGGCTGCAGTCGAGCCGCCAGGTCAGCACCTATCACATTACAGACTCTCCTTTGGAGCCTGTCGAGAACACTGAGGTGACCATAAATGGCAGCAGTACTCCATGCACGGACGGATGGTTGACTTGTATATATACAGGATGGATTCAAGCGGAAAAACATCCTGGATCGACATAATGACTCAACCTTCTTAGCAGTGGATTTAGCTATGGATTCGATATAGTGGTTCCATTTGAGGTCTGAAGAGAGGGTAAGGCCGAGGAGGTGCAGTGTATTGCTCTCGGGGAGAATCGCTTGGTCCATGCTTATGGGAGGTAGGAGAGGTTGTCTGTGATGGTTGACAGACAACAGCTTGGTCTTAGACGCATTCAAGTTGACAAGCCACTTCTTTCCCCAATTCACCACAGAGTGTAGATCCCGCTCAAGGTCAGCAGCGAGATTATGTCTATCCGCCGCGACAGGTTTCTTACTGGCGCGGGAGTATATTGTGGTGTCATCTGCGTAGATGCTACATGGCCCTTGATCTCATCTGGGAGGTCGTTGATGAAAATAAGGAAGAGCGTCGGGCCCAGGATAGAGCCCTGTGGGACACCAGCATTCGTGCTGTATGATGAAGAGGCATGCCCATTCAAAACGACCTTCATTTTGCGGTTGTTTAAAAAAGATTGGATTAGGTCAAGCAGGCGTCCGGTAATACCGTAACCCCGTAGCTTGCAAAGCAGGTCAGAGTGCCAGATCCTGTCAAAATCCTTGGAGATGTCCAGAGCAACCGCAGGAGCCTTGCCTGACTCATCGAGGGTCTGGAGCATGTAACGATTGTTAGCGTATAGGCAGTGGACCTGGCAAAGCGGAAGCCATATTGCCTGTCAGAGAAGAGTTTCTGGGCAGTAAGATGTTGAACTATTTCAGCATTGATTATGGCCTCGAACACTTTCCCGAATATCGGTAGAAGTCTGATAGGGCGATAGTTGGATCGGTCCGAGTGTTCACCACAATTCTTAAATACAGGAACGACTGAAGAGAACTTCCAGCATGCAGGAAAACAGGAAACAGAAAGGCAGAATGCCCTCAATAATTCATAATTATCACTCCTTTATTGTCAACTTGTGTACTTTTCAGTCCCCCCCACCTTTGCTTTGAACTGTCATATGTCAGTTTTAATGAAAACCAACAATGCAATTATCATTAATCGAAAGTAATGCACTCAATAATTCACTTCTAGCATCATGCCTTCATTGTCAACCTATAAACTTTTCAGCTTACAGTCATAATCTTGTTCGAGCTGTCCCATGTCATTTAACCGGAAAGAACCGATGTATTTATCAATGAGAATGTTTGCCTTTAATGCAATCAATATTTCACAGATCTAGCATCACTCCTTCATAATCAGGCCATGAACTTTTCAGCTCGCTCTCGCTTATCAAACGTAGATCTTCGTCATTAAGAATAATAATGCAATTTTTCACGTACTTCTTTGCTCATTTTTCACGCTTTTTGTGATTTCTACTTCAATCTGAATATTTGGCTACTTTCATACCTTCATCCAATGATCTTAACATTTTCTTTCTTTTGCTCTCGGTTTTCACTTGCAAAACCTGCAACAAATATTTTTCTTGTGTTGCTTCATCGATTTTATTCTTTCGCTTTTTACATTGTGCGTTTTGGTTTTCGAAATCTTTATTGTAGAATTCTTTATTTGCGACATTCTTAACCTTTTTTAATGATACTTTTCCAATGTTTCCAATTTCTTTTTGATTGTTCTTTGATCTTTGTTCATGTCTGTCACAATTTCCACTGTTGTGGTTCCAACACTCAATCATTTTATAAAATTTTCTTTTTCTTTTTCACTTATGACTTCTTTACTGTCTCTGTTAATGCGTACATATGTGAAATTAAGCAATAAATAAATATCAATAAATATATCATTATATTGGTATATAAACTATTATAACTCATCACTCAATATGTCCCGAGTCTGACATATAGATGGCACGACTAATAAAAAGTCCATTTAATTTTTATGAAGTACTAACCTTCAAATGGCACGTTACAAAATTTGGGTCGAATAGGATTATTAGTTTACAAGTTACAGTTATTTAACTGAAACTACTGTTGCACACTTTCAAAATAATGGAAAAATCTGAATTTCATGTGTTGATAAAGTATTGCTTTCCGATGGAAAACAATACTGTTCAAGCACAGCCATGGTTTGTTAAGCGTTATTCGGACTCTGCTCCGTCAGAAACAACGGTTAAGAGGTGGTATACTGATTTTAAACACGGTTGTACTGACACAAATGATTCTGAAAGCTCAGGTCGCCAAAAATCGGTAGCTGTAATTGAAAACACACACACACACACACACACACACACACACACACACACACACACACACACACACACACACACACACACACACACATCCAGAAACTCGTTTTGGCCAGTCATAAATTGAAATTGCGTGAGATAGCAGAGGAGTTGAACATACCAGAAGGCAGTGTATACACCATTTTGCATAAACATTTGTCAATGAAATACCTTTGTTCAAAGTAGGTGCCGCGTTTGCTCAAAGTCGATCAAAAACAACAATGGGCCGAGGATTCAGAGCGTTATTTGCAACTGTTTCAACGCAACAAGAAGAAGTTTTTGCATAAATATGTGACAATGGAAGAAACATGGATCCACCATTTCACTCCGGAGACAAATCAGCAGTCAGCTGAGTGGAAAGCAGCAGGTGAAAGCCGTCAAAAGTGACCAAAGACCCAAACATCAGCAGGCAAGCTTTTAGCCACCGTATTTTGGGATGTGCAAAGTATTTTGTTCATCGATTACCTTGAGAAAGGAAGAACCATCAATAGTGATATTATACAGCATCATTGGTGCGTTTGAAGGAAGAAATTTGAAAAAACGGCCACAAAGGAAGAAGAAAAAGTGATCTTTCACCAAGATAACGCATTGTGTCACATGTCAATCGCAACGATGTCAAACCTATATGAATTGTACTTCGAATTGCTTCCGCATCCATCCTATTCTCCAGATATAGCCCCTAGCGACTACTGGCTGCTAATAAACCTAAAAAAAATGCTCAAGGGAAAGAAATTTAGCTCTAATGAAGAAGTGATATCAGAAACTGAGGCGTATTTTGAGGCCAAAGACAAATCGTTTTACAAAAAAAGCATCGAATTGTTAGAAAAGCATTGGAATCAGTGTATCACCCTAAAAGGAGATTATGTTGATGAATAGAATCGAATTTTGCCTAAAAGTTGTTGTTTTATTAGTTAGGCACACGATTTATTGAGTGATGTGTTATATACTATATAATATATTTATTTACTATACGATCAATAACCATTGTCAAGCATAAAAAAATCTTAGCAAAATAGAAGGCACTACTTTCCTCTGTCCTTCTAGCCTCCAATATATCCTGTAAGTGCCATATTTTCCGAGCCCTATAATATATTATAATAATATTAGTAGTTCATTAATATCAAAATACGCTACTCAGAGTTTCATACAATAACAACTATTATATCGGTTTATTTTATATTGTAAACATTAGATTTTAGTCTTACTATTCGTGTCTAATATATATATATATATATATATATATATATATATATATATATATATATATAAATGGAACTTTGTCTGTGTGAGTGTGTGTGTCCGTTACCTATAGACTCCAAAACGGCTGAACCGATTTTCTTGAAAATTTACACAGCGTCTGCGAGTGTTCGTAGCTAGGTTTTGTGTCGAGGTACCCCCGATAAAAAGGTGACTTACATGTGCTTGTGTCATTGAATTCATATATAAACAATTATCTCGATTATAATTAGATGACAAACCTAAATGTACTTCTAAAAATATATTTCTAAAAAGTTCAAAACAAATCTTTAAAATGATAATTCAATTTAATGAAATCTTTTAATTATCTGACATTTTATGATTTAAAAATATTCTCCATTTATTTTATTCTTTTTATGTCTGCAACATTATGATTGTATTGCTCAGAACAATATAGGTGTTTTCCAGACGTTGTGGGTAGAGGACTTTATTATTCCAATGTCCTTTTTTCAACGCGGATGTACGTTGTGGTGCAGTGGACATCGACTCGGAACGATAAATCGGGCTGGCGAGTTCGAATTCCAGTTGAAATCCTTGCTTTTCACTTACGCACAAATACCCTTGGGAAAGGTATTAATCCGTCTCTTCCCTCCAGTTATGACTTAAATATTAGGACAGACTGGGTTCTATAGCCTTGGTCGGCAACCAGTCTACCGCAGAAAGCAATGGCAACCTACTGCGGGATAATCTTCTGCCCAGTCAGACAAGATCGCCCAAAGCGTGTATCACTTATGGCACTTAAGTGACTTATTTCAACACTTGTCAATTACTATGTGCGTTGGAGAGACAGAGGAAAGTAGCACCTTCTATTTTAGTTAAGAATCATTGACTAATGTAAAAACATCTCATACCAAAAAGAATAATCTCATGAGCTGGCATTATGACTTCTGTTATTTCCCCATTGCCTTAATACAGCTTCTCTGTGCCTCTTCTATAAATATTTTCATACTGATTGTTTTGTTTGGTCGATTATATTTGTTTAGCGACACGTCAACTTCTCTGGGCTGTTTAATGCCAAAATCTAAATATTTTGTATGCAATTCTATCGTTTCGACAGGTCCGACAACAACAATAATTCCCAGATCTCACTCCTGGGACTTTTTCCTCTTTCAAAAATCAAATCTTTCTGGAAAAGAAACAAAATTTCAGATGTCGAGGAAATCTAAGTGAACGCGCGAAAGCAACTATTCGCTATCTATAAAAAGGAGTTCCAGGAATACTTCCATCAATAGAAACGACTGTGGAATAAGTGTCGTTTCAGAAGGTGACTACTTTGAAGAAGATTAAATGCAGAATTGATGCGTGTTGTAGTTTTTTTTTAATTTAAAGCACTAGTTCCGATTCTTTTGATCTGACAGCAAGATGATTAAATAAAACTGTTTACAGATTTAAAATACGAAAGTTGTTTTTTCGGAATAGTTTAAATAGAGAAACAGTCAGAAAAGTTACTCGAAAAGACTGTACACGTAGACTTTTTCTATTTTTCAGGGATTAGTACCAAGAAGCAGTAGCGTAGCTAGAAGAGTGTGATCCGTCCAGATCGGCACTTTTTAGGGGAGGCACTTTTGGTTCTTTGTATAATTGACATAAAGATAATTATATAATTGACAATTGAAGTTAATGAGTTTCTCACAGTTGTCAGTTTTGCGTTATTAGGCTTGTACGTGGTATTGATAATTAGGCCTAGGCCAAAGCGATTCTTATTAAGTAGGCCTGTCAAATGTCCTCGTTACATTCTCACTGGGGGCGACATATTTCAATCAGCCGGCAACCAGTCAAGAAAAGTTGTTGTTGGAATCGAATAAAAAGCTGAGTCTTTTTTAAAAATAATTTTTTAAACTTTTATCCACGGATTAAAATATTTTGGTAAGTATTAACAATCGAGCACTCACAAATAAAGGGCCAGCAGACAAACCGAAGCATGCCTTTTTACATTCAGGATTCAGGTGCGCAAATCTAACGCCGCGAAGTTTTATATGATGTATTCTCTATAAAATTTCCATGTTAGTAATTGCTTCTGGGGAAGGGTGGCAAAATTGAGTGTCTCCCCGGGCAGCAAAAACACTAGCTACTCCATAGCCAAGAAGAAAGGAAAATAACCTTTCGTGAAACAGGGGGCCGTTTTAATTTCATTCAAATTGTTTGCACATTAGATTATAACTGAATGATAGAACAAAATGTATATCTAAAAAGTTTAAAACAAATCTTTAAAAACATCAGTCTGTTTAAAAAAATAATTGTAGTTATTTTATTGTTATGCTTTAAAAATATTCTATAATTGTTCTATTCTTTTTATGTCTCCAACATTATGACTTTATTGATCAGAACGATGTAGGTGTTGTCCAGACTTCGTGAAAAGAGGGCTTTATTATTCCAGCGTATTATTTCAACATTTGTCAAATACTACGTGCGTAGCAACGCCCGTGTTGGCTATGAATTAAATGAAACAAGCGCATGTAAGGCCCTCGCAATCAATATGGGCATATACATATGAACATGTGTTGTGGGAAGTTACCCACTTAATAATGTTCTCTTCTTTGCCTATATTAACCGAGAGTTAATTACTCTCGAGGACAGAGCCGGGGCGACAGAGACACTGGTTCTTAGTACGACTTCAGTTCAGCTCAGTTTAGTCTGTCTGTCGGTCGCATATTATTACTTTTTCTCTTTATATCCCTTTGTATCACTTTGTATCTGTCTGTATCTCTTGTTGACGTAATATATGTTCTTGACCTACCACCGTGTTGACTCATTATTTTATGATCCCATACCGGGTTCATATCACCTGTCGACGAAGATATAAGAATTCACGCAGGGAAGGAAAACCTTTTTCTTTGACCACTGTCGATATATCAACGAGCGACGAAGATATAAGAATTTATGCAAGAAAAGAAAACCTTTTTTCTTTGACCATTATCACCACATATCAACTAGCAACGTCGGAAATACGGAAATTGCGAACATCAACGGTCGAACGTGGATTTCAAGTACCAACGGATATCCCCCTAACATATAATCGGTCGAAAAAAACGTGAAGTATCAAGAAAGGAAAAATATATACCCCATCTAAACCAGCCTGCAACTAATTAAAAAAAAAAAACAGTTGGAAAAAGTTCAGAGTCGAATGAAAAAATTCCCTACAAGCCCGGAACGGCGTCACAGAAAATCTGTAAGTAGAGCCTATCTCTTTCTCTTTGACGTACGTTTTACGAAAAAAAAAAACTGTAACTACAGTTAGTGTTTACGAAAAATTGGTCGTGTTGAGTTTGAAAAAAAAAATGGAAGATTTACAAAATGTGATAATTCAATTAAAACTCAGTTGGATCGACAACAAAAAAGCAACATCAACAATTATTTATGGAGCTACATAAACAACAAATGGATTTGCAAGAACAAGTCTTTAAAAGGACCGAAGAACGACAAAATCGAATTGAAAAGTTACTTCTTAAATCATTAAATGGCAAACAAACTGACAACGATACTGCTTTTTCTCAGAGTACCATCTGGAGTACTATGGAAACTTTTGTGTATGTACCTGAAGACGAAAAACCCTTGATGCTTTTTAACGTCGACTGTAATAATTGGCAAAATCTCAAGAAAGTGCGTTTATTAGTAAGGAAGTTGGGTACAGCAGAGCACAGCAGGTGTGTTGATTTTATCCTCCTCAAAAAGACAACAGACCTGGAATTCTCAGAAACAGTCAAGCTACTGTCGGAATTATTTGGGCCGAACACATCACTTTTTCATAAAAGATGGAAGTGCCTAAATTTATTCAAAGAGTATCAGCAGGACTATTTAACAGTTGCCGCTACGGTAAATAAATACTGTAATGATTTTAAATTAGCGGAATTATCTGCTGACGACTTTGAATGCCTAATTTTTGCTCAAGGTCTGGTCTCAGCCGGAGACGCTGAAGTGAGTCGTCGAGTGCTAACAAAACTAGAAAATGAGCCGGGTTTAACCTTCCAAAAATTAGCAGAAGACTGCCAGAGGGTCGTATCCGTAAAAAATAACTATAGGAATATCGAGGAGTCGGGAGTCGGGAGTCGGGAGTCGCTCATATAAAAAAAAAATTATGAACAAATCAAAACGCCACTCCCCAGAAAGAGAGAAAAGAAAATATCGTGATAAGCATACTATAAAACAAGAAAATTCCCCACCAGGTCCGTGTTACATTTGCGGAAAATTACACTGGATGAGGTTTTGCCCGTCCAGAAAGAAAAAAATCTGTCAGAATTGCGGTAAAGCTGATCATATAACATCAAGTTGCTGGTATGCGAAAATATCCAGAAGATCAAAAAATAAAATAAGGCAGATGAAGTCAAGTGATAAGGAAGATGGAAATTTGCTCAAATATGTAATCGTGCAAATATTAAATAAAACAATTCAATTCCAGCTGGACAGTGGATCTGACTTGATGATCATTAATTTGCATACGTAGAGGCGACTGAAAAAGCCAACTTTTTTGAGAACTAACAAAACGGCAGGCTCTGTGACAAGTACTGAAAATTTGTTCGGTACAGACTGGATTGAAAAGTTCAATTTGTGGGATTGTCAAATGCGTATGTTCTGTCGCAAAATAGAAACTACAACGTCCAACATTGAAGAATTGAAACTGGAACTAAAGGAAAAATTCCCGGAGGTGTTTTCAGGCGGATTTGGGAAATGCACAAAAATAAAAGCTCAATTTAAGTTAAAGGATAATGCACAGCCTGTGTTCAAAAAGAAGAGGAACGTTCCGTTCGCAGCGGTAAACCAAAAAGACGAAGAATTAAACAGATTAGTAAATGCAGGTATCCTGTCTAAAACTGATTTTTCGGAATGGGCTGCTCCAGTGGTATACGTTAAGAAGTCAAATCAGATCAGAGTATGCATTGATTTTTCGACGGGTTTGAACGCCTCGTGAAAAGACCATCATTATCCTCTACCTAGCCGCGAAGAAATATTCAACAAATTAAACGAGGGAAAAAGTTTTTCAAATATCTATTTATCAGACGCTTACCTACAAATCCAGGTTGACGAAGAATGCTCCAAACTGCTGTGTATAAATACATATAGAGGTCTATATAAATTTAATAGATTGGCTTTTGGTGTCAAGGTCGCGTCTGCAATTGTTCAACAGGTCATGGACACCATACTGGGCAACCTTGATTTCGCAACTGCCTATCTTGACGACATTCTAGTTACAAGTGAATCAGTGAAAGACCATAGAAATCATATAATAAGCGTATTCGATAAAATCCAGGAATATAGTTTTAAAGTTAAAGAAGGTAAGTGCGAATTTTATTTAACCCAAATAAAATATTTAGGACACATTATTGATAAAGACAGTCGACGACCCGATACTGATAGGGCTACGGCGATTAAGGACATGCCGGCTCCGGATAACGTACAAGCACTGCAAAGCTTTTTAGGCCTAGCAAATTCCTATCAGTCAGTCAGTTACGTGTCATACGTGATACACGCTTGGGCGATCATGTCTCGAAAGAGACATGACTGGCTGGGCAGAAGATTATCCCGCAGTAGGTTGCCATTGCTTTCTGCGGTAGACTGGTTGCCGACCAAGGCTATAGAACCCAGTCTGTCCTGCTATTTAACCCATAACTGGAAGGAATAGACGGATTAATACCTTTCCCAAGGGTATTTGCGCGTAAGTGAATACAATGGGTTCAACTGGAATTCGAACTCGGCTCCCCGGTTTCTCGTTCCGAGCCGATATCCACTGTACCACAACGCAAATTCCTATCAAGTATTCATAAAAAAACATGCATAACTTGAGAGCTACGTTGAATGATCTTTTAAAGAAAGATAAAATCTGGAATTGGACACCAGAATGTCAATCAGCATTCGAGAAAATAAAAAATACACTTACGTCAGACCTTTCCCTCGCCCACTATAACCCAAAATTGGATATTATAGTAGCGAGAGATGCCAGCTCTTATGGCATTGGCGCCTGTATATTACATAAACTTCCGGGCGGAACGAGAAAACCGATAGCGCATGCTTCCCGATCTTTGCTGCCGGCAGAAAGGCAGTATTCACAGATCGAAAAAGAAGCATTAAGTATAATCTTTGCTGTGACCAAATTCCACAGGTATTTGCATGGCAGACATTTTACTTTACAAACCGATCACAAGCCGCTGTTGACGATATATGGAAGTAAAAAAGGATTGCCGGTGTACAGGGTTAACAGACTCATTCGATGGGGAACAATATTGTTGAAATACAATTTCAAAATTGAGCATTTGTTTTCCAAGAATATTTGTCACGCTGACGGATTATCCAGACTCCTTCCTAAAAATAAAGAGATTTTCGAAGACTCGATAATTGCAACATTGAGAACAGATTGCGAAATAAAAAAAAAACATGATCGCAAACACCATAAGAGAGTTCCTAGTTACATTATCCGACATTAAAAGGGAGACTCTGAAAGACGAGTTCATTACGTCTACTAAGAATAAAATTTACAAAAAAGACTCAAGTGTGTCTGAGGTTTTTTCTCTTTGTGATGAGGTACTATTATACAACGTAAGAGTGGTGATACCAAGAAGTTTACAAAAGAAAATCCTTCGGAACTTTCACACGGGACATCCTGAAAAAAAAAAAACCGAACTAAAAGCCTCATTCGATGTTATGCTTACTGGCTTAACATGGACAGAGATATCACAGACATGACTGAAGCATGCAAAGAGTGCGCGCTTGCTGTTAAAGCCCCACCAGTTACGTGCAAGCCTTGGTCGAAGACGGACCAGCCATGGTAGAGGATACATGTCGATTTTGCGGGACCATTAGAGAATTACTATTATCTCATAGTCGTAGACAGCCACACTAACTGGCCGGAAGTCTTCAGATGTAAAAGACCAACCACAGGATGCACGATAGCTTTTCTGCATGAACTGTTTGCACGTTTCGGCGTTGTGAATTGCGTAGTAACTGATAACGGAACGCAGTTCACATCATGCGAATTCAAACAATTCTGCAAAACGTTTCAAGTGAACCACATCACGACTCCACAATATCACCCTAGGTCCAATGGACAAGCGGAACGTTTCGTTGACACATTGAAACGAGCACGTAAGAAAGCACAGGGCACACCTACTGAGAAGACGCTGCAACAGTTTCTGCAGGTGTATAGAATTACTCCAAATCCCAATACACCAGCGGGATTTTCACCGGCAGAAACGATGTTTGCGAGAAAAATCAGATCAGTTTTCAACAAGCTTATCCCCAAGCAAGCTAAATTCATAAAGACAATCACACTTCCTAGAAAACGCTACTCTTGTGGCGAAAAAGTACTTTTCAAAGTATACAAAAATAACATGACATTTTGGGAAGTGGGCACTATAAAACAAAGAGTGGGAGACCTGGTCTACATGATACAAGGTCCCAAGAATATACATAAGCCCCACCAAAATCAAATAATGAAATGTCGGGCAACTGACAAATAATTCACCACCGTCAAATGAAGAGCCGATAGATATCATCTTCGAGAATTTCAACCTCGAGGCACCCCAAGCTTCACCCGAAGCGATCTAGTAGGAAAAGGAAGTTCACGGATCCTTTGATCCTTTTCAGGAGGAAAAGCTGTTGGTAGGCGGGGAGTGTTGTGGGGAGTTACCCACTTAATAATGGACTCTTCTTTGCCTATATTAACCGAGAGTTAATTACTCTCGAGGACAGAGCCGGGGCGACAGAGACACTGGTTCCCAGTACGACTTCAGTTCAGCTCAGCCTAGTCTGTCGGTCACTTGTAGCCAAGCTATAATTACTTTTTCTCTTTGTATCTGTCTGTATCTCTTGTTGACGTAATATATGTTCTTGACCTACCACCGTGTTGACTCATTATTTTATGATCCCATACCGGGCCCATATCAACATGCAAAGTCACAAGCAGAAAAGTGACAGAAAATTGGATATTCTTTTAATATATATATATATATATATATATATATATACACGTGTGTGTGTGTGTGTGTGTGTGTGTGTGTGTGTGTGTACTGACGAAACCGAAAGGTTTAAACCTTGGTATCGTAATCGGCTGAACTTTATAATTATAGTATTTAAAAGTTCTGCATGTTAAATATTTATCTTTTCTTTAAATGTGTATTAAGACAACTTGAATTTGACCCTGACCAATAACTATTTGATAATTATATATATATATATATATATATATATATATATATATATATGTGTGTGCGCGTGTGTGTGTGTGCGCGCACGCGTGCGTGAGTGTGTGTGTGTGTGTGTGTGTGTGTGCATGAGTGTGTGTGTATGTGTGTGTTAAGTTCCGAACACGGTAAGCACATTCTTACCGTGTTCATAACTGTTGTTGTTAAGTATAGGATTTCTCTTTTTTACCATAATGCCTCCATTATTTTTCAGAATGATTTCGGCTACACTTTTAGACATTATTAAGAATTAATTTTGTTTTACTTGGAAATAAACATGTCTAAAGTTTATGCATATAGAGCTTTGTGTTTATATATTTAATAATTATATATATATATATATATATATATATATTATAAACGAATAGTAAGAGTAAAAGCTAAAGTTCAGAATATAAAATAAATGATTGTTATTGCATGAAACTCTGAGTAGCGGATATTGATATTATATTAATAATATTATCATAATATATTTAATGGCTTGAAATATATCGCATTCACAGTACATATTGAAGGCTAGAAGCATAGAGGATAGTAGTACCTTCTATATTTATATGAGATGTTTTTATTTTAGTCAGTGGTTATTGCCTGTATAGTAAATAAATTTGTAATATAATATATATAATCGTATATATACTGGTAGATTTATTAATATTTATTTATTTATTGCTTAATTTCACATATGTAAGCATTACCAATAATCGTAAAAAAAACATAAGTGAAAAAGAGAAACAAAATTTTATAAAATGATTGAGTGTTGAGACCACAACATTGAAAATTCTGACAAATTTCAACAGATATCAAAGAACAATTAAAATGAAATTGGAAACATTGGAAAAATATCAGATGAAATGTTACGTATAAAGCGTTGTAATGTAGCGAAATGTTGGGATGATTTTGTATTTGGTTGGATATTTTAAATTCATGTGGAAATGCTGTTGTTACTTCTATGTGGGTCACAGAAACGCAGCTAAATGTGATAAATTTGTTTTGGTCGGAATTTTTTTTTATTATTGAAGATGGAGTTAGTATTGTAGAGTCGTGTTACCGGTGAAGGATAATATGAATATTTAACTGTTTATTTTCTCGTTTTTCTATTATGTATAGTCATTCCAGAAACACTTTCATTTCCGATATTCACAAAATAACAACAGTCAATATATTTGAACCAACCTTTTTCATTTAGAAAGTGAATTTGATTTAGTGAAAGACTGTCGGACGCCAAATTCACGTGAAAATAAAAGCGATCGATTGGTCAGAAAAACAACCTTACACCATCAAGTGGATGATTATTGAAATTCTATAATATGAAATATAGATATTAAATAATTAAATATTTTTCGTGGTTTCTTGCATTGAAATGGCAAGTAAGACTTTATTAAATTTAAATTTTGACTATTAAATTTGAGTAATATTTACTTTCAAGCTAAAAAAGACAAGTTCTCGGGACTTTGTCATGTGCTGTGTACTCAATGTCGTAGATTCACAGCCTGATTATGGCTCTGATACCAGTAATAAGCAAAGACAAAGGGCTAATATTCATACAAAATAATAATAAAATACATTTTGTTTTTTGTAATTTTAAAGTACACAGGTCAATTCTCATCTCTGCAAATTTAAAGTACAGAATTGCACTTAAAAGAAACCTTAAAGAGAGATATATACAGAGGTGTTCTTTAGTTTCTCCATCAAAACCGGTCGATTTCCATATAACATAACTTTAACTTCTTCTTCTTCTTCTTCTTCTTCTTCTTCTTCTTCTTCTTCTTCTTCTTCTTCTTCTTCTTTTTGATATCACCAGTTGCGTTTTAATTCTTTTTTCAGACAGACGAAAGTCAAGCGAAGAAAGTTTAAAATAAATATCAAATATCTCACTTCGGAGCAATTCCGTCTCTGATCTACATCATTTGAATACCAGAAAGAATTATCTTATTGTTCTGTCTTTCAAAATAAAGCACTATGCCACCCACTCAATATTTAGCCGCTAAAATACAGTATTGACTTCTTCTGTCTGGTATCATATTATGTTGATTTCAAAATGTTGACGCATTTTGCTGTTAACTGCATGAACTCACACACACACACACACACACACACACACACACACACACACACACACACACACACACACACACACACACACACACACACACACACACACACACACACATCTTACAAACGCAAACACTCGCATAAATAAGCTCTCACTTATATTTACACACAACACACACACACACACACATATATATAGATATATATATATAAGTTTTATCAAAAACGATTTACAAGTAACTGCAGTTAAGTTTTTTATTTCATTTTTCTTGTGTTCTGTTGTATTTTTCTTTTTTTGAAAATTATACAAAACATTTAGACAATTTCTACAAAGTTTATGTCAAGAAAAAAAAAGAAATATAACAATACAAGAAAGATTTAATAAAAAACTAAACCTTAGTTCCTTGTCAGTTGTTCGTTATATATATATATATATATATTTGTTGTTCATTATTTTGTGCGGTTCCTCACCCGGAATCCACAACAAATTGGCGACGAAGATTCGTACACAAGTCGCCACAACAAATTGACGACGAAGACTCGAGTTCACGTACACTGAGCCGCCACAACGCTTACATTTCTCAATGAACATTTTTTTACAAGTATGTTATACTGCTCAGTTAACAAATTTCACTTATATTTTCCTTCTTACAATTTTGTCATTCTGTTAATAAATCTTCATTTTAATGTACACATGAAATATTTTATCCTTTCACATTTCAACATATACCTTTCACATTCTGATATATTTGAATTGTGGGGACTTCGGACGTGTTTGGCACAAGGCCAATTTACCAAGCATCACCGAGGCCCCTACAATATTAACCTTATGAATAAATTGAACCATGAAAAAAAAGATTAGTCGGAATTTTTGAACACGCCTGTGTTCTTTTTCAAGAAGAGTAGGAATAAACAAAGACCTGGGTGTCACTCTTCCGGGGAATATTGTTGTTGTTGGCTAGAGGGCTCTTTGTGAAAATTATATTTGCTGAGTGAACCCAAATCTCTGATAAATGCCTAATTCCGACATTGAAATGTTTCTCTTCGTACTTCAACTTATTGAAAGTGGCTAATTTATAATAAAGATCATCAATCTTATTGCCAATATTGTTATCATTAACGGCTTATTAAATCGACACACACACACACACACACACACACACACACACACACACACACACACACACGTACACGCATATATATATTTCATTTGGAAATGAGTTATTTTCGCAAGCTAGTTTTCAACTGAAGATACTGAAAGGTTGAAACCTAAGTGCGGAAATAACTCGTTTCTAAATGATAAATATTAAAAAGCACTACAATATATATGTATAGAACACTTTTTAATGCAACTGGGTGCCAGTCTATTTTAATCATGACCAAAAACTAATTATATATATATATATATATATATATATAACTAATTATATATATATATATATATATATATATATATATATATATTTTAATTCAGATACTTTAATCCAAGGGAAAAAAGCAGGAAGGTAAATTCCAAAAAACCCGATCCTAATTAATATTAATTTTTTCCGTGTTGCTTAAACTTACGTCGATTTAACACGGCTGTCTGTTAATTTTTAGTTACATTCTCCCTTTTTTTGCGAAGCCAGACGATGTCAATTTTTTTTCTTTTCTTATTTATTTGATTTTATTCTATCTTTTTCTTTTTCTTTTTCGTTTTCTTTTTCTTTTTCTTTCCCTTTATTTTTATTTTTATTTTATTTTATTATTTATTTTTTAATTTCTTTGCAATCTATTTAAAAAGGAAAAGTAGACTAATTTTTCTCCAGTTTCTGAAAGGTTTTTTCTGTTGCTGAGGTGATGTGTCGTCCCCCGTGGGGATCTTCATATCGAAATGGCCATTCAACATCTTTGAATTAATCCTTTTTTAATATATATATATATATATATATATATATATATATATATATATATATATTAAAAAAGGATTAATTCAAAGATGTTGAAGGATTAATTCAAAGATGTTGAATATATATACATATATATATATATATATATATACACACACACACACACACACACACACACATACACACACACACACACACACACATATATATATATATATATATATAGGGTGCGATGGGTAATCTGTTGCCATTTTATGTTGTTAAACATACATGTCGTTTGTTTCTGATTTTGTTGACCGCACAGTATGATATGATCAGTTGAGCATCGTCTGTGAGAAAACAAAAAAAAAAAAAACAAAAAAAAAACCATGGCGCAATTCATTGTCACAAATTTGAAAACGGCCTGCTGTACTGCTTGGCATTTTTGCCGGCTGCTCCAATACGAGTATTTCAAAGTGTTTGGGAGTCAATCTAAGGACAGTGCAGAGGATTTGGAAAGAATTGCATGATATATCCAGTCAACATCATGGTTTTTGCAGTGATTTCTTATGATGTTGACATTATGCATCCATTTATCTACCTTGAAAGCCTCAGACTCAACACGGAGGCCTACAGCAAGTGCCCTGAGCAGGTAATGCTGTCCTGGGTTAAGAAGATGGCTGCTGGAACACCCTATGCTTGGCATCAGGACTCTGTACCATGCTACACAAGCAGGATAACCCAATAATGACTGTCGGACAATTTCTGGGACCACATCACTCCTTACATCTGGCCACCTAATTCCCCAGACCGCAACCCCCTTGATTATTATGTCTGAAGGTGCAGCTGAGTGAGAGACCAACAAAACTTCTTGTATCACCAAAGATGAACTGAAAGCAGAGATTATGATAGCATTCATCAAGTTAAACAAGGAGACTGTCTAGAAGAGTTGCATGAGATTCCGATGTTGTCTGAAGTACGTTGTTGAAGCCAATGGCGATTTTATGGAATAAAATTACTCTTTAGTTCTTCAATATATTTTGCATAATTTTGGTAAACATACCTGTTAAAATGAGATGTCAGAGTTTTCATTTTTGCGTAATTTAGACGACAGTTTATCCATCACACCATATATATATATATATAGTACTATGCAAAAGTATTAGGACAAGAACTAATTTATCTTTTATGAGGCATCAAAATAAAGTTTAAAATCACTCCTGTCCTAACACTTTTGCACACTACCGGTAGTGTGCAAAAGTATTTTCCTAAAAAACCCACTGAAATTCAAATGCAGATTGAAAAGCCAAGTAAATTGCTAATATTGATTATTTAAAACTAGGTGTAAAAGAAATGTATTAAAAAGAAGTTTAGTTTTTCTATTTTTTATTAAACAAGTTATTTTGAAACTACTCGTTATTCTATTATTCTTGGATATGACTGACTTTTTTCTTATTCCCGCCGCCTCTTGAATTGATAAATTTAATGTTACTTCGCAAGACACACTTTGGGAACAAATACAACCTACTTGGCAAGAGATACGATTAGATACATTGAAGAAACTTGTTATGTCAATGTCTGACAAAATGAAGGCTGTGATCAAAGCAAAAGGCTATTATACTAAATTTTAAATTTTGTTTTGTAACAAGTATTTTTTCTTGCTAAAGCATTTGTTGAGTAAATCAAATAAAATTTCTTTAATTAAATTGTTTATTTTCTGTCAGTATGCTTCATAAAAGACAAAACAGTTCTTGTCCTAATACTTTTGCACAGTACTATATATATATATACAGTATTGTACAAAAGTATATATATATATATATATATATATATATATATAATCAAGAGCTGGGGGAAAGTCAGTGAGGAAATGAAGTTTGATCGATACTTCAACGATAATGTAAAGCTAATCGCTTTGTTATCTTTATCACGATTTCAAATTGCTTACCTACTTAGACAAAACTTTCGTATTGATAATTGTGGTTCATCTGGTAAAGACATTGCTTTTTATACTCGACCGTAGTCGAGGTCATCGAGTTAATCCGAACGATTCTTTCTTTTAGCTGTATACTATGTGCTTCGCCAGGGCCACGCCCAGCTTTGAATTCAGACTTTTCCCTTCTCCGAGATCGCTTTCTACCCAAGGCTATAGAAACAAGTCTGTTCTGCTATTTTCCTATTACTGGGGAGGGAAAGAGTTGGCATTAACATATGATGGCCATTTGTCCAAAAGTTAATGCCAGAAGCTAGGCTAAAACTTGAACTCCCCTCGCATATTATAATTCGCAGCTCGACAGTTGATCTCACATACTTATATTTTTTGCCTGTGTGAGCAAAATCAAAGTATTCTGGATATATCCTTCACACACTTTACCGACAACAGAGTCATTCGTCTTCTTCTTCTTCTTCTTCTTCTTCTTCTTCTTCTTCTTATTATTATTATTATTATTATTATTATTATTATTATTATTATTATTATTATTATGTCATTTTTCATTATAATTCGATATCTGCTATGGTCGCACTACCTATCAAGTCTACAGGAAGACCTAAGGCAGGTCGTGGTGTGTTGCTATGGCTCCATTTCATGTTTTTTCTATCTCTCCTAACATCCCTAGCGTTACATAGACAGATTTCTCCTTAGTGTGTGGGCTGTACTTAACAAGACAGTTTTTTGTATATTTCTTAAGCTGGGGTTTCCAGGGATTCTTTTTATTCAACATTGAATACAATGTTTATGGCACAAGGCCGAAAAGTAGGGGGGGACAAAACTTGGGATAGTCTTCCATTATCTATCTTATACCTAGCTAATCCGACTCATGACCCAGGCATACGTTACAATTTTTCATGACCCAGGCATACGTTACATATTTTTTTCTCAATCACCACAAAAACGTATCTTTCAATACTCAATCCGCCAAGCACCAAAATACCACAAAGCATTCTGGGGACCTAAAAACACCCCAAATGTACATAAAAATTACAATTTTATATGGTACAAAATTATATTTATAAATTTGACATGAAATGACATGAGGGGGAGGGGCATGAAAACAATTTCCCCAAAATAAAAGATTTTTCAACTGAAAATATCAAAAGACATGATGTTAGCTGGACCCAGCCCTCCCACAAAACAAAGAAGCCGCTGTATTCTGCCCATAGGACAAACTCAAGAGGCTCTCTTTCTACAGGGAGTGGAGAGGAGAAAATAACTTGGACTGGGGAAATGACGAGATCAAACGGGACAAAAATAAAACGGAACTGGGAATCTCGAGCTGGATCATGACAAAAGAGACAGTGCCGGGAACAGGCCGGGAAACACACTCACTCACATTAACTAGACACACAATAAGGGACTTACCTTAACCAAGGGGAGGGTTCCAAAGGAATCCACCCCGATGTGACTAGTAGGTCTAAAGAGAAAATCAAGGCTAGCCCCGGTCACGCGCACCAGGCTCGCCACATTTATCCACCTTTTGCTGAAATCTGTCGACGCCATCCGTTTCCAGGGATTTTTTCAATGTGTTGTTTTGTTCCATTTTTTATCATTTCAAGTGCACCCACTATCACTGGTATGATTCATGTTTTCAATTATTATTATTATTATTATTATTATTATTATTATTTCTTTTGGTTTATGTTGTATACACGTTTCCTTTCGAGTACCAATCAAAAAGTACTTCATGACATCTTCCACTGATCATTTTTATAAAACAAAACAAAACATCTACCCCCCCCCCCCCCCCAAAAAAAAAACAAACAAACTTCAAAACATACCCAAAAGATCACAAATATATTACATGGATAAAGCTCTTCGTAATGTGTGAGCTGTACTCGTGAGTGCATTTTTATGTATTTCTTTATGGCATGGAAGTACATGAATTCTTTCAATGAGTCTATTGGAACATTTTTTAGTCGGCATCACCCCATGCAAGGCATTAAAGCCACTAACATAAAGGGGCCACAGAGTGTTGTAGAATTAGGAACAGAAACACTAATAATCAACTGAAAGCGGAAAGAGCAATCAGGACAGTAGATAGCGACTCAAGTTGCATTTAAATTTTTGCAGTTTAAAGTTAGCTGAAAAGCATGGATCCGGAAAGGAGTTCCACAAGTGATAAATGCCAGCGTAGACTTTACGGGTACATCTCGCCAGCTCAATTATGAATTGATGCGATATCAATGCCAGTCTAGTCAGTCAGTTAAGTGCCATACGTGATACACGCTTGGGCGATCATGTCTCAAAAGAGTAGTTTGCCATTGTTTTCTGCGGTAGACTGGTTGCCGACCAAGGCTATAGAACCCAATCTGTCCTATTATTTAACCCATAACTGGAAGGAATAGACGGATTAATACCTTTCCCAAGGGTATTTGCGCGTAAGTGAATGCAACGGATTCAACTGGAATTCGAACTCGGTTTCCCGATTTCTCGTTCCGAGCCGATATCCAATGCACCACAACGCACAGCCAGTCTAGTAGTGCGCTTAAATTAAAATAATCAAGATACCATGGCGAAGAGCTCAATCCGAGGGCTGCAACTGTAACTAAAATTATTGATGTCCTCATGTGCCAAATCTTTTTTAGATATCCACCTATTTTGATAGTTCTTTGAAGATCTTCAAAAATACATTGCAATTTGCAGGGACAGACTCGTCAACAAGAAAGCACGTTCCGTTTTGTCGTCTTTGATCAAGATTTCTGGGCGATTAGAGTTGGTTGTTCTGTCTGTGTGTATTGTAAAGTCATATAAAATTGTTACAATTCGCTTCACTGTAACCAGGTTTAGATGATATTCATGCCAGTTTCTTGCAGTTTCCTTCCTGTAAAAGTTGCATATTTTCCAATGTAGATAATGGCGGCCCACTCTATCATACCGAGTTTTATATTCAGCGGGTGCTAACACTGTGCAACCTGATACAAGATGGTCAATTGTTTCTGGATAATCATCACAGAATCTGCATTCGGGGTTAACACAATTTTTTAGTATGTGTACTTGGTAATCACTAGCTAGGATGCATTGGTTTTGTGCAGCAAGAATTAAACCTTCGGTTTCAGCTTTTAAACTTGCACTACGTAAAAACTTATGGGTATTATTATTATTATGTCATTTTTTCATCATATTTCGATTTCTACTTTGGTCTCACTACCATCCAAGTCTGCGGGGAGACCTAAGGCAGGTCGTGGCGTGTTGTTATGACTCCATTTCATGTTTTTCTATCTTCCCTATCATCCCTAGCATTACATAGATAAAGTTTTCCTTAGTGTGTGGGCTGTACTTAATAAGACAATTTTTTGTATATCTCTTAAGCTGGGGTTTCCAGGGATTCTTTCAATGTGTTGTTTTGTTCCATTTGTATTATTATTATTATTATTATTATTATTCTTGTAAAATGTAAGAATTTTGTAATTTTTTTTATTCATTAGTAGGAATTAAAATTTAAAAAATGATATATCCCTTCAAGACGTAGGCGACCATACCTCTCCATAGATTCCTTTTAGTGAATTTTATGTAAATTATTTCTTGGTGGGATGTGCCTTATGGTGCAGTGGATATCGGCTTGGAACGAGAACTCGGGGAACCGAGTTCGAATTTCAGTTGAATTCCTTGAATTCACTTACTCGCAAATACCCTTGGGAAAGGTATTAATCCATCTCTTCCCTCCAGTTGTGGGTTAAATAACAAGACATATTGGGTTCTATGGCTTTGGTTGGCAACCAGTCTACCGCAGAAAGTAATGGCCACCTACTGCGAATTAATCTTCTGCCAAGTCAGTCATGTCTCTTTCGGGACATGATCACCCAAGCATGTATCACGGATGGCACTTAACTGACTGACTTCTTGGTGAATTGTCATGCATTCTTATGAAATATAGTGCAGCTTCCCGTTACCGTTTCATTGTTTGAAATTAAGAGTTTTTCTTCTTTAAGACTGGTTGCTATCTAAGGTATGAGAGTTCAGTATATTTAATCATTTAACCCTGCTTTGGAGTGGAGGTGGGAGAAGAGCATTTGTGACAAAGTTAAGGCTACAATTGAACGCCGACAATTCCTACCCTGGCGCCACATCCATTTTGGTTGTCCGAAAAGTTCGTAATCACTTGCAAAAAATTGAAATTTCACTCGCCAAGTAATCTAAGGTTACCAGAAAACACTTACAAAAAATTGAAATTTTACTCGCAAAAAGAACAAAAATTATTGCTCAAAATAAAAACTATCATTTTTCTAAGACTTTCTGTCATGGATCTGCAAGCTTTCGGATCTGGTCAAAGTACCATTCAGCCGGCTTCGAATCAAAAAATTCTTTACACGCTTCCTTGACTTCACCAAACGAGTCGAATCGGCGGCCCTTCAGAAAGTGTTGCATTGAGCGGAAAAAGCCGTAATCTGATGTTAGCACAGTCAGGACTGTAGGCTGGATGTGGCAGAACCTCAACGCCATCCAGCTCTTCAAACTTGTTTTTGGTCTTCCTGGCGGTGTGTGGCTCGGCATTGTCCTGCTGCATCAAAGCGCGCTTTCGATTGATCAGAGCTGGGTACTTTTGCTTCAACTTTTCGTAGACCCACTCAAGTTGCTGACAGTAAAGTTCGACACTGATGGCACGACCATTTGGAACCAACTCAAAATGCACGATTCCTTCAAAGTTCCACCAAACGCACAACATGACTTTCTTGCCGAATCGATCTTGTTTTGAAACTGACGGTGTCTCTTGCTCTTTCTGAACCCATCTCTTGTCTCGATTGTGCTGGACCAGATAGACCCATTTCGCAAGTGTTTACAAATTTTTGGGACAACTTGATAGAAAAATACCTACAACGATTTAAGAAATGATAATCACCAGTTAGTTCATTCAGTCTGATAGACAGTTCTTATTATAAATCGAGTATAAAAGACATATTTATCACCTTTATAATATACATGGGAAGTGGTCTAACAGATGACGGGAAGTGCGACACTGAGATCCGAAGACGCACTGGGATGGCTAAAGGCACATTCCAAAAGATAAGCCGAGTAAAGGACAGGAAAATCTCATTGAAAACAAAGAAAATAGTACTGGACTTTTACGTGGTATATGTCCTTCTATATGGCAGCGAATGCCTCAAAGATGAAAGAGAGATTCTAAGTAACATAAATGTGTTTCTACAGAAAGATGTTGATAATACCATGGACCGAACATGTAAGCAACAACGAGGTTTTGGAAAGAATGGAAACAAAAAGGAAACTTATACTTAACATCAGGAAGAGACAGTTGAAGTTTCTGGGATAGGTAATGCGGAAGGAGGGCTTGGAGAATCTGAAACTCACAGGGTAGATAGAGGGAAAAAGAGACAGGGAAAACAGTGTATGGCATATTTGATGGGCTTAAGCAAATAGATGACAGAGCAGCGTTTGGAAGAAATAACAAGACAAAATATATTAAGAGCTATAAGAGACAGGCAGATGTGGAGGGCCATCCAACATCCTGAAAGAACACGGTACATAAAAGAAAAAGAATACAAATGAGAGAGTTATTCTGAAATGGTTTCAAAAGAAAAAAAGAACTTCATATATATATATATATATATATATATATATATATATATATATATAGTCATCAGAAGACAGATCTGTTTCACTGTATCACAGCTCATCAGTACGGTTAGACTCCGATTGCTTTTTAACGTCATAATATATATATATATATATATATATATATATATATATATATATATATTATGACATTGGTTGTCATGGACGTCCAAAAGTCGGTATCCTTTGCACCACTAAAGTACTATTAAGTATCCACCACTATTTGTGTTCAGCCATCCGTTTACTCGCTTTTTCTTTGCTTTTTTACTTTCACTATGTCCTATGAGTGTTAATTTTTCTAAACCCTCTTTCTTCTTTCTTTGTCTCTTTCAGAAGACATCTCTATTAAAATGTGCCTTCGGATTTCTGTGTCACTTATGCTGCCATGGCAAGTTTTAAAACGCTTCTCATATTTTTTACAATGATGTTCACCGTGTACAAGGCCCAAGAGCCACTCGAGGTAGGGTTTGCATAATAATAGGCTCTATTCCAAGCAAGGTGATAATGCTACTAAGACGCAAGGAGACACGCCGGAAGTAAAAGAGAATTGAAAGACATTAGAAGGAACCGGAAACCTAATCCTAGACATGAAACAAGAAATATACCCCTAATCCTGTTCAAAAGAACGGGGAGGAGTGTCTTTTCATAAACTATGTCTTATTATTTCTTTTAACCCCTTTTCCGCCATCCATTTGCTCAAGTCCATCAAGTATGTCATGCGTTGTTTTCCTCTGTCCCTCTTACCCTCTGTCCTGTGTGTATTAGATTTTCCAAGTAATCTTTCCCCCTTATGAGTCATAGAAACCTGAACTGTCTCTTACTGATGTTAAGTATCAATTTCTTTTTTGTTTCCATTTTCTCCATAACTTTATCTTTCCTCCCGTGTTTGATTCATAGTATCCTCAGCATCCTTCTGTAGAGTCACATTTCAGTTGTTTCAATTCTCCTCTTCATCTTTGGGAGATCGCCCAGCACTCCTGTCCATACAAGCAGACAGATATAAAGCAGTTTAGTACTCTTTCCCTGGTTTCTAGCGGAATTTTCCTATTTCTTATTACTTCGCTTAGCTTTCAAAAATCTTCCTTAGCTATCACAATACACCTTCGGATCTCAGTGTCTTTCTTTCCGTTCTCTGTTAAAGCCCTTCCCAGATATTTAAATTTTCGCTTTTGTTTAATTTCTGTATCACTGATTTCAATTCGCACTCTGGGCTCATCCTTTTGCTAACAACCATGCATTCTGTGCTGTATTCGAAACAAGATAAGCATGAACTTCTTTTCAAAAGCAAATCCTGACATTTACCATTTGCGACATTCGATACAAGCATAGACTTGCAAGCAAAACAGGTCCAAGGTCTATTAACCAAAACTGTATAACTAATTGTATAACTAATTAAGGTAAAAGAAGATGTCTGTTAGAGCCGGAAAATGCTTTTTAGATTAAATTATATACAGCTAAAATAAATTGCTCCAATATAATGCACGCACGCACGCACGCACTCACGCACGCGCACGCACATATTTATATACTGAAATATCTACCACCATACCACGAAAATAATTACTTATATACATACCGTAAGCTAGTCTACACTACTTACCATAAATACACACGCACACAGACACGTCCATGTCATAAACTTCATGTATATACATGTATACATTGACATACACATATTGTACTCACATACACATTATAATCATATATGGCATACAGTGCGCTGCAGTAATAGTCACACAATTGTTTTTAATACCATGTCTATTCACGACGTAAACGGTTATCGGCTTCCATAGCTTCTTTTATTCATATTTGAGAATTGTCAAGATTTCTTGGGGGAAATAGTGGAGTAGCTTATCGTTGTCTACACTACGGTTTTGAATTCTGCTTGTCTGCCATCCAAGAGCAGAGAACCCAGTCTACCCTGCTATTTAAATCATAAAAATGAGGGAGAAGACTTTTCTAAGGGTATTTGTGTCAACACGAATGTAATATGCGAGGTGAAATTTTGATCTAGCTAGCTAACTAGTTATCGCAGTCTGTACAACTCTTTTTCTGTCTGTCTGTCTATCTGTTTGTCTATCTGTCTGTATATAACACATCCAGAAACTCCTTTTGGCAGATCGTAAATTGAAGTTGCATAAGATAGCAGAGGAATTGAACATATCAGAAGGCAGTGTATTCACCATTTTGCATGAACATTTGTCAATGAGAAAGCTGTGTTCAAAATGGGTGCCGCTTTTGTTCACTGTCGATCAAAAACAACACGTCGACGATTCAGAGCGGTGTTTGCACCTGTTTCAACGCAACAAGAAAGAGTTTTTGCGTAAATATGGGACAATGGATGAAACATGGACCCACTACTTCACTCCAGAGTCAAATCGGCAGTCAGCCGAGTAGACAGCAGCAGGTGAAAGCCGTCCAAAGACGCAAACATCAACAGGCAAGGATTTGCCCTCCGTTTTTTTGGGTGTTGCGCTTAAAATGTTCTTAGGTGAACATTTTGGAAAATGGGAGGGCGAGGAGTGTAATATAACAATCTGGCCCCACCCGAGGAAGTGATGCAAGCGATGGTGTTTCCCGTCGGTGAAGGGGTCGGCGAACGACAAGACAGGTGTTTGTGAAATACATCCTGTCGAGGCCGGAGCGGATGTCGTTTGACCTTATTTCCGACAGCGGCGGAAATGGCTACAGAGACAAACAGATCAGGTGCCTCTTAGAATTACGTGGGCGATGCGTGGGCGAGGCAAAAACCGGAAGGAAAGTCCCGGTTCTAGAGGACTATATAAAGACCTCGACACACGGATTCGCCAGTAGCAGAGAACGGCCGGTGGAAGCAGAGAGAGACAACACAGGCAGACTACACTCCCGTCAGCCATTCTATATGCGCCCTCACCCTTTCCGTTCTCTATTCCACACAGTTCGTCGTCATTAATAAAAATATAACCTTATATTTTTATATATGCGTGTTTGTTGTTTTGTCGTCATACGGCGATATATAACAACAGTAAGAGGAACCTGCAGATATTGGAGGCCATGTACATCAAATCAAAGCAACCAACACTCAATAAAATCAACATTAAAACAGGAAATAACATTGCATTTGACTACATGGTTTTGTTGTCATTTCGCGCTATCCCGCGGTGTGACGTCATAAAACCGCATCGTTTATTATTTTTGGTAACTATTGCCGTTGCCAAGCGGAGTTTTATGTCAACACAAAATAAAATCGTCGGTGATGGTGGATTTTATAATATTTCAGTTTAAACAACCCCTCTGAAGATGGCTCTGAAAGCTTAGAAGAAAACCAATAAATAATTATCGAAATGTTGGAGAATTTTTGTCTTTATTTTCAACTGAAATTAAAGCAAAAATACGACGTTTAGAACGGCTCATGATTAAACATAATAGACATTCATTGTCTCTTATATTTAACAGTATATGTTTAGAAAATATATATATATATATATATATATATATATGAGACAAAA
The DNA here is from genome assembly GCA_037127315.1 of Ascarosepion bandense. NCBI lineage: Eukaryota > Metazoa > Mollusca > Cephalopoda > Sepiida > Sepiidae > Ascarosepion > Ascarosepion bandense. Next base: position 336,745 of record JBBBDQ010001659.1, on the reverse strand, counting down.
AGACAATGTCTTTGTCTCTTACTGCAAAATCTATACATATATGTACATGTCTTTTAAGATACATAAAATATGTTTTTAACGTACATAAAAATACAACAAAGCAAGTAGATTGTTGATAAATATGCACATTTATCAGTGACGTGCCGCCTAGGTAGGCAAGGTAGGTAGCTCTTTCTCTGAATAAAATAGATCAGCAGCTGCATTTTCCTACCGTGACACAATATGCACTTATGCACAATAGAATTATGAAGGCTACTCTGATTATCATTTATAAAATGCAAAATATGTTGTGTTTTTAGACAATATTGAATGAATTGCGAGGCCATTGTTAAGACAATTTTTCTCTACAGAATCGAACTTACATATTTATAAGTTTACTATTTGTCCATGATTAGAATATTGCTGCCACATACGATCCGGTGCTCCTGCTAGTTACTTTGAGCTTCTTTATAAAATTCCAGAGAAGAATCAGCAATATTATTTGTCTAGATCTGGCTTCTTGACTTCAGTCACTTTCCTACTGCCGTAAAGTTACCACTCATGTGCCTTTTTCTGTAAATACTTTCATGGCAAGTGTTCGTATGACGTTTTCGTTATGGTACCTTGACTTTTTTTTAATTTAAGCGCAGTACTAGACGGATGTGCTTTGCGGTGCAGTGAATATTGGCTCGGAACGAAAAATCGAGAAACCGAGTTCGAATTCCAGTTGAATTCATTGCATTCACTTACGCGCAATTACCCTTGAGAAAGGTATTAATCCGTCTCTTTCCTCCAGTTATGGGTTTAATAACAAGACAGATTGGGTTATATATCCTTGGCTGGCAACCATACCGTAGAAAGCAATGTCAATCTACTGTGGGATAATTTTCAGCACAGTCAGTCATGTCTCTTTCGAGACATGATCGCCCAAGCGTGTATAACTGACTGTCTAGATTGGCGTCGAGATCTCACCAATTTACAGTAGAGATGGCTAGATTTAACCGTAAGTTCTATACTAACAGTTTCTTTTCTTGCACTTCTCATTTGTTGAACTCCTTTTCGGCTCCATGAGAACGACAAGAGGGGGAGCCAAGTGTAAGTTCATGATTGCTTACGCCCTGAAGGTACACGGCACATGAAGAAGAAGATTTTCAATCACCTTTAATCTGAAAAGATATAAACGCAATGTCAATTGCTATCTACTGTCCTCTGATTATTTTTTCTATTCCCGATCATGATTATTTTTATACCTAATTCTTCTACACTTTATCGACCCTTGAATCTTATTGGCTTTGCATGGTGTGATACCGATTTGAAAAAAACGAGGAGGTAGGATTAATTTTACCTTTATTTTAATCTTTGTATGTAGCAACGCATAGTTGTGGGGGATTTCACGTGCTGTCTACACCCCTTCAACGCTATTTTCTTTACATACCATGAAGTCAGGAGTAAATCTGTTTTCGACTCTACCGTGGCATCTGGCATCTACCATGGAGTGAGGTAGAGCGCCTGTGTTTCACTTACTTTCTTCTGTGTCTTTTTAAAATTTAGTTTTAGCTCATTTCCAGCAATGGATAGTGAATATAATAAACTTTTTAAAAAAGTATTAGTTTTTCTCTTCGTTTATATACTGACAAATCTTTTGATGAAATTTTACTACTTAAAAGTCACAAGCAACCTTCCCTGAGGAATAACTGACAGCATATGCCTGATCTATCTATCTATCTATCTATCTATCTATCTATCTATCTATCTATTCTGTTACA